>LPNX010286851.1:67044-97531 GCA_001517045.1 Pseudotsuga menziesii
TAAATTATTTTATCTGTTTACTATGCCGGTTAAGATAAGTCACTAGTTGGTTCCCTCTTTAAGTTTCATAGTTCAATACCTTTACACTATGCAACTCCTAGTATATTGCCTATGTCTTTACCAGTCATGGAATATGACCAATCCAATTATATTTCAAGTTAAATTCAAAGGGATAACAATTCCTACCAAGCATAAAACTGGAGTCAAGGCCATTATGTCAATATATGTATGCAATTTGTATATGAATATACATATATCCAACACATAAATTTTAAGGTTCAAATATTATCTGAATCAAGAGGATATGTCCACACCTAGTTCTTTAAAGGTGGCTAGCCTTAACTCACATATCGAAAAGACAATGTTGAATGCATCTCTCTAAAAATGTACCATGTTCTATATTCACACACCCACAAATATTCATCATAGAATACAACAATGTTGAATGCATCTCTAAAAATGCAGCATGTTCTATATTCGTGCACCCACATATATTCATCATACAATACAGTAATGCTGAATGCATCTCTAAAAATGCAGCGTGTTCTATATTCACACACCAACATATATTCATCATACAATACAACAATGTTGATTGCATCTCTAAAAATGAAGTGTGTTCTATATTCACGCGCCCACATATATTCATCATACAATACAACAATGTTGAATGCATCTCTAAAAATGCATCGTGTTCTATATTCACGCACCCACATATATTCATCATACAATACAGCAATATTGAATGCATCTCTAAAAATGCAGCGTGTTCTATATTCACGGACCCACATATATTCATCATACAATACAGCAATGTTGAATGCATCTCTAAAAATGCAGCTTGTTCTATATTCATGCACCCACAGATGTTCATCATACAATACAACAATGTTGAATGCATCTCTAAAAATGCAGCGTGTTCTATATTCACGCACCCATAGATGTTCATCATACAATACAACAATGTTGAATGCATCTCTAAAAATGCAGCGTGTTCTATATTCACACACCCATAGATGTTCATATTATGTATACAATACAACAATGTTGAATGCATCTCTAAAAATCAGCATATTCTATATTCATGCACCCACAGATGTTCATATTATTCATACAATACAGCAATTTTGAATGCATCTCTAAAAATGCTGCATATTTTATGTTCACGCACCCACAGATGTTCATCCCAACACAGCGAGTTCTAAACAAAAGATGGACTTCATATTCATAAAAAAAATATAAATAGACCACGCAGGCTTAGAATAAGTTGGTGCTAATAAGGTTCAGATCCATAAAGACTGACATCTAATCTATGAATTCACAACCTATACTGGTAGAATTTCTGATCCCTAACAGCACATCTAAGATATGAAAAAAAGCAGGCTTAGGGCAAGCCATTACCACTTACTCGTAGTCATAAAAAAAAATGGGAAGAAGACAAGAAACATCTTGCCCCATCATTGCCGAACCATGATATCGATCTCCTCCTCCAAGGAATTCACTTCCATCTCCTCGAGTAAGATTTTCCTCCATGGATAATGTTCCCCCCTCTCTATGAGGCTAAATGGGGATTAAGGAGAGTGATCCCCTCCAACAAAAATCGTAGCTTATTAAATAGAAAAAGGAGGAATGGTAATTTCCTTAAGGTGCACCCAGCTTCCAACATTCAAGGTAGTATTTCTGCCATCATTTTTGCCGAGGCCTGTCTCCTCTTATTCAGCTGTCAGACAACCAACTCCCCGGCATTTGTTCAACAAAAAAATAGTCTTCTCGCCTTACCAAAATATTTTCCTTATGATAGACTTCATATCATAATCTATATCCCCTTTTTAAAAGACTTAAAATTATTATTTTCCTTACATAATAATCCATGTCTTTTATAAAGACCTAAATCTATCATTTTTCCTTATGATAGACTTCACAAAATAATAGTCCATGTATTTTTTATATATACTTAATATAATCCAATTTTTTTTAAAAGACTTAAAATACCCCTTGTCTTTTGTAAAGACCTAATCTATCATTCTATGATAGATTTCATATATTAATAATCCATGGATTTTAAATAATGATTATTCATGCCCTTTCTACAAAAGGACTTTAAATCCATTCAATTTAATAAATACTTAGTATATGGTTTTCTTTTCATAATAATATTTGTCTTTTATAAAGACTGAAATCTATCATTATTTTTCTTATAATGATAGTCCATGTACTTTATAAATACTTAATATACCATTTCTTTTCCACCGAGGAATCATTTTTTCCACGACTTATTTTCCGTAAGGATGACACCTAAGTCGTCGAAGGAAATTGTCATATTTTCTTGTATTAACTTATGTATGTCGAGTGTAAGTCCCTCTTTCTCTCTCTATATATAGACATTAGTCTAGGTATATGGTATTTATCAAGCAAGATATGCTAGTAGTGCTACCATTTCTTAAGGAGACTATGACCTATAGTCCCTTGGAAATTAGCTCTTTCTACTTTAACTCCTTAAGTCTTCTATGTCGACGTTAAGAAGAGTGATTGCAACTTCCTCTATTTGGACTTAATCGTATTAGGATCAAGTACTAGGTATGGTGTTTTAGTCGAATTTTTTTTTAGTGTAGCAGGTATCTTGGTAGGTGCAGATATTATCTCTAATACTGCCGATATGTAGGACCACGGTATCCCCTATGGATCTTTTTAATCGTTTGTTCTTAGCGCTTGTGGTTAAGTTATGTCATTGTCTTTATGCCTCCTAAGTTTTTAACTTGTACAAGTTGCAAGGTTTGTTTCTGGTGGGGCCTTGGCCTTGAGCTCCTCACCCGGAGACAAGTCCAATAACATTTGAAATTTACAAAATATCTAGGTATGTGAGAGGGATGTTACAACCTCTCCCCCTTAAAAATAACACCATCCTCGATGTTCCTATTTTCCACCAATTTCCTTCTTCCATCCTATCGTCTTTTCTTGTTTTTGTCCTTTTCATCCTGATCCCTTGTGATCTTTTTGTATCTTCTCCAGTCGCTATCATTCAAAATCTGCAGTTCTCCTGCAACAAATTCGGGTCTAGCCCAATTTTCTTTAGTACATCATGTATAAAATTATATTTAAGCATAAGCCATTGATTCTTTTGTATTGTAACAATCTGCAATTTTCTAGTGTCCATTGGTGTCATAATACCCAATCATTTGCATAATGTAATTCATTCATCAATACAACATAATTACTACCCTTTGGGGTTTGTTTTTATATCCATCCTTTGAATAGTTATGTCGTCCTCGACCTGAGGAGATCCTTTCTCTACATTACACATTAAGCATGTAACAATTTGATTACTTGGAAATTTTGTTTTAACATGTTTTATGTTCATTATGTTTCCAAAATCTCCCTTGAGTTTCATTCTTGTGTGGACTTACAACCATTTCTAAGGTTACTTTCCCTTTTAACCACTAGTTAAAAATTTTCCCCTCAGTGACATCAAACAGCGTCCTGTCTTCCAGATGTCAAACTTTGCCTAAGTCTTATTTTTGCCACACTATATGCCTAACACCAATTTTCTCATGCGACAATCACTTTCCTAACACCATTGTGCTCCTGTAGCATATTTTCCTAACACTAATGTGCTCACACGGTAATCATTTGCCTAACACCATTGTGCTCCCACAACATTCAATTTTTTTTTCTTGTTCGCATTTAGTATAAATTCCAATTTTGACTAATCATAACGCACACTCCTTGGTGCTTAGCATGACTTTACTGTCATTGTCCTGATTCGTGAATCGTCTACATGGTTATTCAAAGCATTTATCGATAACCCAAAATTTCATTAATTAATCATTAGAATTTCATAAGTTGCAGCGATTGTAAACATCATTCATGAGTTATATAACCCTCATAATCATCTAGAAAAATTACTCCTTACTCATTTTTTAGCAATTGAGCGTGACTTATATATGCAGGAGGATTTATATACCATAATCTATGTCGATTGTGGCAATGGTAATAATCTTGGTGAAACCTGCAATGTCAATATGTAAGCAACATCATCCACAGTTAATCCTTGGTTATAAAACCACGAGATTCGGAAATTATAATAAGTAAAACATCACCCATACTTAACCTCATTATTTACGGTAGTGAATACTTCCTAACAGTCAACTCCGACTGATAGTGTTCCTAGCATATCCTACAATGTTAGCATATAACATTACACAACATTCATTATTTTCAATATCAGTTTCTCTTTGACATCCTTACTTGTCTATAATTGCTAGTGGAGGAATATTCCAACTTTTCACCACATTCATGTGTGGCAATGCTAGGGATACAGAAACTCCAATAATATTAGTAATTCACGGTAAACCAATATCTCAACTACTTATGTCACATCTTACAACTTTTCTAGTTTATAAAAATGACATCCTTTATATAGGTGTACTCCTTCTGTATGACCAGTAACATTAGTCACAACCCATCATGCTATTTACCTTTGCTGTATTGTGGTCCAAGTTCATAAGCAGTCTAGTTTTTCTTTTTCCTTTTTCCTGAAGAGATACTGTAAGGAATGTTGTCGTTTTCGTGAAAATGTATAAGAAAATAATACCAACGAAAATGTATAAATAACTCAATAGTCTTTATGTGCATAACCCAATTTCTTGCACAATAATAATTATATACAAAGGATACATTATAACTATGGTATTATTTTAACTAACTTGAATTCTCTTCCTAACAATTCTGAAATTCAAGTCCTACCTTTACTTAGCATCTATTTAGTATGCTAATGGTATTCAAGATTCATAAGTTAATCATCAGCCTCCAATAAAGAAGTTAACATTCACTTTTTATTGTTACACACAGGTTTAGAAACCAAATAACATTCACTTCTCTCATCATTCACTTATTATGTGTAACAACCAACCATTTCCTAGGTTTTATTAGTTCATGATAGCCGGAATAACCAAACATAATTCTTCCTTATGACACATGCATTTAGGACCCAAGTCGTATCATAGTTATGCGAATACATATAGGTGAAAGGGTTTTGTTTTAGAACTAATGGACCCAAATCTTGAGAATCATCACCTCCTCCTACCTTTGATCTCAATGCTCAATCAATAACTTTGTTTTGGCTAGTCTTAGTCATGCACCTCAACCAAATTATTCATTACTAACAACTATATGCAAATCGAGTCATTCGTCTAACAAGTATTGATGTATCCATATGATTAATGCAAACGTTTGTTTCTGGTTTTACATGAAATTCCAAATGTAAAGAGGTGTTTTCCTATTTCACATAATGTTAGTATTGGTAGCTTTTACGCCTCTACCATTTATTCTAAATCCACCCATTTCCCATTAATTTTTTTTTTCAACGTGGGTATAACATACTTGTAACCAACAAGTTCCAAGTAGCTGATAATGTTTTTTAATATGATGGGATGATTCTTATTAGATCCCGTTACTTCCATACGAGTACATAACTTTTCTAAGGTGTTGACCTACCTCTCCTATTAATATAAGAACATAATCATAAAAGAGTACATATTGATGCTTTCATTAATATGCCCAATACTTTAATTTCAGTGTTAGATCACACATTACACTTGTTGTATCACACATTACACAGAATACACCAATACCCTAAGGGGTATTGTTTTTCAAGGTTTTCCATTCCACTTTTGCAGTAATAATTTAGCATCAGGATTGGCTTAAGTTTAACTTAAAACTCTTCTTTAAATTACCTTTGTGGGTAAGAAATGTTTGTAACATCACATTGCACAATCAGTAATAATTTTTTGTCAAATCTTTAAAATGAGCCTCAACTCTTTGTGCCTACGACCCCTTTCCCTATGGTTGGTGTTTCCAATATTTCTTAGGCAGTGGTGTTTTTACAGTACTGATAACTTAGTTTTTGGGACTCTTGTAAACATCTTGCAACATCAGTCCTCTTTACGTGGCTTCCAAATATATATATATATATATATATATATATATATATATATATTATTCCTTCAAATATCCCTTAACATCTATTGCTAACACTCATGCATTTTTGTATATATATAATCTAAGGAACCCATAGTTCATTGCTCTTATGTTTGGTGCTGTGTGTTTCAAAGGCTTTCGTTAATATGAGTCTATCATCCTTCATCTATACATGTATAATCATCTCTAGAATCAAACAAAGATGAAAAATTCGTCCTTAACGTCTTAGTAAAATTTATAGCCCAACTTCCCATTTGGGTGTAAACATGCAAGAACTACTCACCCGCTTCTTGTTAGGATATTTAGACACTTAGGAGTTAGTTAAGATCAACTTGTGTAATATATCCGTTAGGTAAAAGTGTGTTTCTTTAGTATGCATTATTATGCATTTCTAAATATTCTAATCTGACGATCACGATATGTTCTAGACATAGAGTGATTCGACGGTTCAACTTCTCTTAGATCATACCTACCATTGATCCGTGGCTTAACACCCAATTGGTCTATGATCTCTATTTTAAAGAGCATAGAGGGTCCTTGGCTAGTTGATCGATTATGAGAAGCTCATGTAACTTTCTTTCTTTTGCATAATAAATTACTCCAAGTAGCTATTTGGCTAGGGCCGTGGACTATTTCCCTCTCGAGGGTTTTAACCACGTGACAAACATCGATGTGTTGATCTGTGCTATGATACCATGTTCGGGTACACAGGGTACTCCCAAAAGACCAAACACCTTTAGATAGGCTTTAATGCCTCCTTCCTTCTCCTAATAGTGTCACTTTTGTAAATCCTTCAATCCTATCCCAAGTTGTTCTTAAGGGGGGATGTTAGGATATTTAGACACTTAGGAGTTAGTTAAGATCAACTTGTGTAATATATCCATTAGGTAAAAGTGTGTTTCTTTAGTATGCATTAGTATGCATTTGTAAATATTCTAATCTGACGGTCATGATATGTTCTAGACATAGACTGATCCGATGGTTCAACTTCTCTTAGATCATACCTACCATTGATCCGTGGTTTAACAACCGATTAGTCTATGATCTCTATTTAAAGAGCATAGAGGGTCATTGGCTAGTTGATCGATTATGAGAATCTCATGTAACTTTCTTTCTTTTGCATAATAAATTGCTCCAAGTAGCTATTTGGCTGGGCCCGTGGACTATTTCCCTCTCGAGGGTTTTAACCATGTGACAAACATCGGTGTGTTGATCTGTGATCTGTTTGTGTGAAGCGGTATCTGAAGGTGTTCGGTCTTTTGGGAGTACCCTGTGTACCCGAACACTTCTGGATTTAATCCATGGTTAATATGATAACATACCTTGCCATTTTATCCTCTTTACTTACCTCCTTCGATCCTTGAGGCCCACTTGGATAACTCAGTTCCCTCGTTCGTCATTGCCATGCATCCACAAAATCATTTTATTAGTTAGTCTTAAACATGTTCATGCTCTCCAACTTCATGTTGGGCCCAAAATATGCCCGAGTGTTGTCACTCTTGCTCTGATACCATATGTAAAATACCTATTATACCTCAATGTCATTGTGTGAAAAGGGTTAAAATATATTTCTTATTTGTTTCAGTGTTACTACAAAATGAGTCGATCATGTTAGTGGTATATTTTACATGGCATTTCAAATGAAGTATGTCCAATCAAATTGGTTAATGTCAAAACTACACGCATTGTAAAACAATCATTTGACAAATTACATCCATACTCTTCTACAGAAAACCAAACATGCAATTTGCATCCAAGTTACTAAGATTGCTATTGATAATATAAACCAAACATGCTTATTAAGCCTTCTAGTATTCACATAATTAAGTAATCCTCTCATTGGTAGAATACCTAGGTGTAGTAATTAAACTGTCATTTGATACATACTCCAATGTTCTTTTAAACCTTCGACTAACAATATGGATCTCTCCTAAGGGATTAATTATTTAATTACTGGTAAGTCTTTAGCCACCATGTGTCCACCATCAAGATACCTAGTTTTTGGGCTATCATCCTTTTAAACAAAGATGATCGATTCAATAGACTATTCATTGTTTATTTCAAAGTAATGAATCATATAAAATGCATTTTTATTTAAATCATTATCAGATATTATAACCTTCAATTGTACAACATTATAGTCCCGTTGATTACTATTTTCTTAAATGTAAATATCTGAATATATTAGTCATAATCACAAGCATTACATCATAATATGACCTACTAAGTTACAAGAAAACATTGGAGTAACACTAACATTCTTTAATTATCTTTTACAACATTATATCCATTTGTAGAACGGCGTCATATGTACAAAAATAATACAAGGAAAGCAAAACAATCACACATGAAAATGAGACAGACACAAATGTACATGGTTCACCCAATCCATGGGCTACGTCCACCAAACCGTCATATCATGTATTATTCATTCTATAAAAAGAGTTACATTCTGCAATATCCTCATTGCCATACTTTCTATTGGTTGTCTAACAACACCTATAACCCTACAAACAGGCTCATAGTGTTCTCAAACATTGACATGCTAGGAGCCGTGGTATGATGATATATATATATATAATTAGAACCATAGAAGTATCATGTCCTGGTCGTCTTTAAATACAACTCACTCTTAGTGCCTTAGTGAGGTAGCTTAATACACAGCCAAATTATTTTATCTGTTTACTATGCCGGTTAAGATAAGTCACTAGTTGGTTCCCTCTTTAAGTTTCATAGTTCAAGACCTTTACACTATGCAACTCCTAGTATATTGCCTATGTCCCTACCATCATGGAATATGACCAATCCAATTACATTTCAAGCTAAAGTCAAAGGGATAACAATTCCTACCAAGCATAAAACTAGAGTCAAGGCCATGATGTCAATATATGTATGCAATTCATATATGAATATACATATATGCAACACATAAACTTTAAGGTTCAAATATTATCTGAATCAAGAGGATATGTCCACACCTAGTTTTTTAAAGGTGGATGGACTTAACTCACATATCGAAAATACAATGATGAATGCATCTATCTAAAAATGAAGCGTGTTCTATATTCATGCACCCATGGATATTCATCATAAAATACAGCAATGTTGAATGCATCCGTAAAAATGCAGAGTGTTCTATATTCATGCACCCGCATATATTCATCATACAATATAGAAATGTTGAATGCATCTCTAAAAATGTAGTGTGTTCTATAGTCACGGACCCACATATATGCATCATACAATACAGCAATGTTGAATGCATCTCTAAAAATGCAGCGTGCTCTATATTCACGCACCCACATATATTCATCATACAATACAACAATGTTGATTGCATCTCTAAAAATGTAGTTTGTTCTATATTCAAACACCCACATATATTCATCATACAATACAACAATGTTGAATGCATCTCTAAAAATGCAGCGTGTTCTATATTCACACACCCACATATATTCATCATACAATACAACAATGTTGAATGCATCTCTAAAAATGCAATGTGTTCTATATTCACGGAACCACATATATTCATAATATAATACAGCAATGTTGAATGCATCTCTAAAAATGCAGCGTGTTCTATATTCACACACCCACAGATGTTCGTCATACAATACAACAATGTTGAATGCATCTCTAAAAATGCAGCGTGTTCTATATTCAGACACCCACAGATGTTCATCATATAATCCAACAATGTTGAAAGAATCTCTAAAAATGCAGTGTGTTCTATATTCACGCACCCACAGATGTTCATATTATTCATAGAATACAACAATGTTGAATGCATCTCTAAAAATACAGTGTATTCTATATCCACGCACCCACAGATGTTCATATGATTCATACAATACACCAATGTTGAATGCATCTCTAAAAATGCTGCATATTCTATATTCACGCACCCACAGATGTTCATCCCAACACAACGTGTTCTAAACAAAAGATGGAATTCATATTCATAAAAAAAATATAAACTGACCACGTAGGCTTAGAATAAGTCGGTAGTGATCAGGTTCAGATCCATAAAGATGGACATCTAAGATATGAATTCGCAGCCTATACTCGTAGAATTTCTGATCCCTAATAGCACATCTAATATATGAAAAAAAACAGGCTTATGGAAAGCCATTAGCACTTACTTGGATTCATAAAAAAAAATGGGAAGAAGGAAAGAAACATCTCGCCCCATCATTGCCAAACCATGATACCAATCTCCTCCTCCAAGGAATTCACTTCCATCTCCTCGAGTAAGATCCCCCTCCATAGACAATGTTCCCCCCTCTCTATGAGGCGAAATGGGGATTAAGGAGAGTGATCCCCTTTAACAAAAATTGCAGCTTATTAAATAGAAAAAGGGGGAATGGTCATTTCCTTAAGGTGCGCTCAGCTTCCAACATTTAAGGCAGTATTTCTGCCATCTTTTTTGCCGAGGCGCGTCTCCTCTTATTCAGCTGTCAGACAACCATCTCTGCCATCATTTTTGCAGAGGCCTGTCTCCTCTTATTTAGCTGTCAGACAACCAACTCCATGACATGTGTCCAACAGAAAAATAGTCTTATTGCCTTACCAAAATATTTTCCTTATGATAGGTTTCATATCATAATCTATGTCCCCTTTTTAAAAGACTTAAAATTATTATTTTTCTTACATAATAATCAGCGTCTTTAATAAAGACCTAAATCTATCATTTTTCCTTATGAAAGACTTCACAAAATAATAGTCCATGTATTTTTTATATATACTTAATATAATCCATGTCTTTTTTAAAAGACTTAAAATACCCCTTGTCTTTTGTAAAGACCCAATCTATCATTTTATGATAGATTTCATATATTAATAATCCATGGATTTTAAATAATGATTATGCATGCTCTTTTTACAAAAGGAATTTAAATCCATTCAATTTAATAAATTCTTAGTATATGGTTTTCTTTTCATAATAATCCGTGTCTTTTATAAAGACTGAAATCTATCATTATTTTCCTTATAATGATAGTCCATGTACTTTATAAATACTTAGTATACCATTTCTTTTCCACCAAGGAATCATTTTTTCCATGACTTATTTTCCCTAAGGATGACACTTAAGTCGTCGAAGGAAATTATCATATTTTCTTGTATCAACTTATGTATGTCGAGTGGAAGTTCCTCTTTCTCTGTCTATATATAGACATTAGTCTAGGTATATGGTATTTATCAAACAAGATATGCTAGCAGTGCTATCTTTCTTAAGGAGACTATTACCTATAGTTCCTTAGCAATTAGGTCTTTCCACTTTAACTCCTTAATTCTTCTATGTCGACGTTAAGAAGAGTGATTACAACTTCCTCTATTCAGACTTAATCATATTAGGATCAAGTACTAGGTATGGTGTCTCAGTCGGAAAAAGTTTTAGCGAAGCAGGTATCTTGGTAGGCGCAGATGTTATCTCTAATACTGTCGATACCTAGGACCACTGTATCCCCTATGGATCTTTTTAATAATTTGTTGTTAGCGCTTGTGGTTAAGTTATGCCATTGTCTTTATGCCTCCTATGTTTTTAACTTGTACAAGTTGGAAGGTTTGTTTTTGGTGGGGCCTTGGCCTTGAGCTCCTCACCCGGAGACAAGTACAATAACATTTGAAATTTACAAAATATCTAGGTATGCGAGAGGGATGTTACATCTTCAATAAGTGACAATGTTTTCTTTCCAACATAGAAAAATATATTTCACCTACTGGAATGGTGCTACATACTCCAATCCACACATGAAAAATATCCCTTGTATTTAGAATTGTTATTATTTTATTTCACTTTGATAAATTTTAATGGGACAAAAAAATGTAAGGGTTAAGAAACTTACTTCAAAACTCTTTCATCCACTTCCGTTCCATGGACCTGCATGCGAAAAATTGAATACGATTCTATGGAATGACATTTTTTTTATGATGTGGTGCTTTTGCATTGTCCTTGCATTAACACCATGCAATACGATTGCTCTGCATTTTTCAAAATTTAAGAGTATTTCCTGGGTTTTTTTATACAACTGTACAACTTCTCTACATGAAAGGGAAAAATATAGATAGAAAAGAGGAATAATGAAAACTGTAGCAACTTCTCGACATGAAATGGGTATTTTGCAGTTTATTGTGCAAAATATGTTTCTTTTGCCATAGGACAGGTCGTAAATTTGAGCAAATAAAAAAATTTCTATAAAAATTCCATAATGAAAGTACTATTAATTTGGTTCAACCATTTATCCATATTACAAATTCCAGAATGAAAGTACTATAAAAAATGTTGTTTAAACTACAAAACTATCAGTTGACTGCATTCTTTGGAGCCACTTAATTTGTAGCTTAGGTATCTTCAGGTTACAGGTTGAACTTGGAAAACTTCCTCCACTTTGGTAGAGAAGGAATCATTAGATTCCAACAGAGGAAACAACTCATTATTTTCCATTTCCAAGAGAATCCGAGTGATTCTACCTGCAATTTCCAACTATAGAAAAATACTTCATTAGCTTAATCATCATGGTCTAGGTTCTACATGGGTTTAAAGGAACCAAAAAAACCTATGAAGTAGAAAACAACATAATTTTATAGTGCTTCCGAATGACTTGATGACGTTCACAAGAGGAAGCAAGAACCTCCCAACCATGTGCTTCTCTTGTTGTGGTGTTGTAGAACCCAGCAAACTGCTTCATACTTCCTATGCTTGATTTTTTTCTTCTATAGAACTTGCTCTATAAATAGAGGGAGACCCATTCACTCTAGTTTGGGATTCAAAACCAACCTTGGGGACTGAATTAGGTGTCCTAATGTTCATTTGGCGAGTTCTACCACTAGGTGTGTATCTTGCATCCCCAGGATACCAATGATAAAAAGGACCGTGCTTCACTACAACATTCCATAAAATAAAAAATAGCCACATAAACAATGTACTTCTTCCCCATCATCAAAACATGATCATAAATAAAGAAAATACATTACAACATAAATGAAAAATACAGATTTTAAAGAAAATTAATCACACCATAAAGGAAAAATATAAATTTTACCGACTTGAACTTTATATATTTAAATCAAGGATAGAACATTCAAATAGCATGATCGATTGATTTCTAGCCATATATTGGTATGTAGTTTCCAGCATGGTCTGTTGTTACATTGGGGTTATGTAATACTAAAACCTATCAGAAAAAATCAGTAAAATGAAAATATCATGGATCACATTATAATACATCTAGTTGGGAAAATCAATCTTTATTTCTTTTATGGATATTTTAAATAAACTTGTTGGACTTCACAATATCAATAAAATATGGAGACTTACTAGAAAAATTAACAAAATATGGACACTTACTAGAAAAGTTAAAAGTATAATCTTGAAACTCAATCCAAATATGTTAGTCCCATGTGAAGGAGGAATTTTGATCCTTCAATCCTACTCAAAGGATGTTTTTTGTCCTTCATAGGGTTGCATATAATAATGATTTACTATTCAATGAATCCCAAAATATTTGCAATTTCCTTAATCTCTCATGGTCATAATCGATTTTTTTTACCATGACTATGTCAAACATGATCACTATGGAAATGGGGTTAACCATCACTATGGACATGATCACTTGATGACGTTAATCAATTCAATATATACTTGATTGGGATAAATAAAGGGGGATACCTGTGTGAACAACAAAAATTCACATGAGAAATAGGGGCACACAATAAATATATTGAATTGTTTTTTTATTTCCAAAAAAATGTTTTATGGGATAAACTACATAGCAATATTATTGTCAATCTCCATTGGATAAACTGCATTAGTTCATTGATGCTCGTTTTCATGTTTACAAGAGATATAGAGTAGATATGGATCGAGATGAGGTGTTCACTCATTTTTTGAGTCAGAGATGTGCTTAGACATATATTGTGACAAGTATGCCTAATACCACACCTACATATAATGAAAGACCTTCAAATGTTTGCTCTCGAAGATGGTATTACACATCTAGATATTCTAGCGTATTATATCGAGACACAATTGGTATGTGTTTAAAATTTATGCACCTGCAAAATTTTGAGTATGCATGCATATTTATATTTGTTTTAAGTCTTGTTCATTGATTTTACTAAGTTTTATTAGCATTTTTCATTGTAGAGAGACAGCATAATAAATTGTCTCCTGAGAGTGGGAAAGCATCTGTGTCTCATCAATTGTTTGATTCATCTTGTGATTGTTTAACATCTTTTGGCCATTAATTTAGAGAACGAACAATAGATAAACCACCTTTTATTGGTCATATGGTACATATATATATATATATAATTTATTTAAATAAACTATTAATTTACACGTGTATATATATGCCTGTGTCATTATATACTAAATTATACATGATCACATGTGTAGATGTAGAGGATTGTGGTTCTATTGAAGGTTAAGGTGATGCATTTAGAGAGGATGAGGGTGATGATGCATTTGCAGAAAATGAGGGTTATGCATTTGGAGAAAATGAGGGTGATGATGCAACGGGTGGAGATGTCGAGGATGCTGCAAGGGACCAAGAGCAATGTCATGCAAATTATCGACGAAAGGGTCAAGTTCAGTGAAGGGATACTATAGAACAAACACATTGTTGTAATCCCACAACCATTTATCCTTCGCATATACTCGATGCTCTTCCTTGGGAAAATGATATTGTTTCTGTCACCCTTGAATAATGAACATCCCACCATAACAAATTGAGGGATGATCTCGCTAACTTGGAACTCATAACTAAGAGCCGACAAAGTTTTCAAATACTTTTGGAATATTTAGGCAAGTTTATTGGTTCCCATAGAAGTGTTGGGCCAACAACAGATTCTTTTATTCCCTTGATGTGAATGTGGAAGGATTGGGTGATGGGTCCTGACAAGAGGGTTGATGTAGAGAAAAGGGTATCAAAAGAAGATTCTATTTCAATGTTTAAGTTTAAAAAAGGACTGAAGTGGAAGATGTTAAGGTGCAATATTTTAAGCACCACAAGATTGCACACCATTTATATGATATATTTTTGGTTGTATATCGTAGATTTCCATGGAATGATGAAGTGCCACATTATTTTGCGAGATTTTTTAATGCAGAGTATTTTTGAAACATGAATCCATATTACACAGATGCTCTATCATAATTTTACGGGGTTGGAAAAGGTAGGATGTGTGATATCCCCGAATCTTGTAATAATTTTGAAAGACTATTTCTATTTTGTTTTTTTTTAAATATGATCGACGCACCTGGAATATTCCAATCAGTCCTTGGAGGATGATTGTAACCAAAAAACATTATTCATGTAATGAAATCTGAATGATCGTGACAACCATGTTGAATGAGAAAACTATGCGTGCAAAAGTGGGTGATGTGAAGGGTCACTCTCAGAACTGTTACACCAGGAGTGGGAATGATAGTATGGCATTAAAATCACCCTGGGGAATCGAGAGGTAGTGGAGTAGAAATTCCTTGGGGGAATTTTCCATCAGCTGCAAAAGACCTAGTAAAAATGAAAAATAATTAATATGGAAGCATATGCTAGGAGGAAAGACGCCACTAAGTATGTTTAAGGAAGCAATTGTTTGCTGTGTGAGCACTCTGTGTTAGGAAAGGGAATTTCTCTCATTGAAGAATGGGAACTAAGATTGAATGTCGCCACTTTTGGCATGCGTAGCTTAGCTTGGGGGTGATTGAGGTCAGAGAGATCTGGGCCTAATCGATGGTTGGGTGGAACGTGGCTGTTCCTTTTTCATTGCAGCGTGATTTTACCATAGCTTTTATTTTCTAAGTATTGTTCCTACACCTTATCGACCTGAGGGTATGTTTGGTTTATGTTAAAATGTGTTTGAAACAATGAAATAGTAGTTTATATTCATTTCCATGAATGCATGATTTTCGTATTGCTATATTGACTTTGGACTATTATTTCCACACCAGTTCTTAGAGGATGGCATACTATTGGGGCGTATGTCTGTATGCTTCATGTCATTGTTTAATAAGAATTTATCTTACAATTGCGGATGTGATTAATTCCAATAAACAGTTTGTTTTATGATTATGTGTTTCAGTTTCTTAAGGAATAACTCTAGTCATAGTAAAAGAAAATGATGCTTATGAACTAACATACTCTTTTCTGGTGGAATTATTAATGCCCTGTTTCTGGTAATTGGTAACCTCATTAGGTTATTTTTTTCTTGCATGAAGTCACCCTTATGCGGTGCATATTTTGTATGCCATAGTTTGGCCCATGGTTCATCCTTGAGGGTTATCAATTTCCACCAAATTTTGGCTCCCATTGCTTTATTTATATCCACTGGGTCACGCAGTCTCAGACCCCCAACATCTTTGGGTTTGTAGATTGCTTACTAGTCCACCAAAGGCCACTTTCTATTTCCATCATTACCTCCCCACAAAAAATTCCTTTTTATATTATGTATCTTCTTTATCACAAACTTAGGAGAAACCAGGACAAAGAATAGCTATAAAGGGATATCTTGAAGGACATATCTAACAAGTATAATACGACTCGGAAAATTAAGGCCTCTAAAGGTCCGAGGACCGAGATTCTACTTAATCTTGTCTAGTAGGCCCTTCCACGAGATTTTTCTAATAGTTGATTCCGCTAGAGGTGCACCTAAATATTTGGAAGGAAGTCCTCCTTGCGAGAATTCCAAGATTCTTAAGATGTTCCTTTTTGTGATATTTTGGGTATTAAAGAAGTATACCTAGGACTTTTCCTTGTTGATTTCAATTCCATTGACTTCTAGGAAGGTATGTATCCCTCCTTTTATGCCATGCACCTCCTGGACAGTAGAAGCCCCATGAGAATTGTGTCATCCACAAACTATTGATGGGTTTGAGGTTCCAAGTTTTCGTTTAGGGATAGCCCCCTGATATTGTTTTCATTTCATAAAATTTTCAGCATTTTTCTAGGTCCCTCTTCTACGATGATGAACAAGAAATGAGACAATGGGTCACCCTGTCTAATTCCTCTGGAGACTTGAAAGTGTTGGGATGGAGTCTTGTTAACCAGAATGGAGAAGAATTCTGATGATACTAATCTCATTACCCAACCCATCCATTGGTCCGAGAACCAAAAATATCAGAGGACACCTGCTAATAAATTCTAATTCAAATTATCATAAGCCTTCGATAAAGCCAACTTCATAAGAATACCTAGGATTTTCCTGGTTTTGATCGAGTGAATGGTTTCATGGACTAAGATTATTCCATCCAAAATTTATTATTATTATTATTATTTTTAATTTTTTTTTATCTATACCCTCTATATTTACAAAGTTGTGTGCATGGACATGCTTTATGTGAATGGTTAAAGTTTTGCTTATATACATTAAATTGTGCCTCTTCTCCTAATAGTCACAATTCTTCTCCGCGAACTTTTACAAATAAATCTAATTTATAATTACCTCATCTTTTTAAACTTGCAACTTTTAATCATATGATTATGAAATATTTGACTTCATAATATGAATTTAGACTGGTTAACTTCTGACCATTTCTATCTTTTGATTTACAACATGTTGCCAATTCTGAATCTAAATGACTGATTATGAACTCGAAAATAAACTATAGAAATATACCACATATTCTAGCATTTCTCACTTCACCTATTTAACATTGTCAATTTTGATGAACTGAACTCCATCAATTCTTACATTTATCGATTTTGATGTCGAACTACATTCTGTTGAACTCTGAATTGACAATTCAATGTCAAACTCTGACTCTGACTCTGATTCTGAGACTATTGACTTCGATTTTTACTTGACTGATAATGGTCGACAACTTCAATTCCAACTGGAAATGGTTGACAAGCTATTGATTTTTAACAACAATGGTCAACAACTTAGAATCCTATTGGTAATGGTTGACAACTTTGACTTTGATTAGCACTAGTTGAGAAGAGGTCGATTTTGACCAACAATGGTCGAAAACTTCAACTCCAATTGGCACTAGTCAACAAGAGGTCAATTTTTACTAATAATGGTCAGGAAGGAGTCGAATTTGACTAACAATGGTCGACCACTTTGACTATGACTAACAATGATCAACAACTTCGACTGTGATTAAAATACAATAAGTCTACACCAATATTCAATAGGTTCGACTTGTTTTCCTTTTTCCTTTGTTATTAATGAACTTCTTTGTCATCAATGGCAATCATATCCAACACCCACTACCCATTGATGAGGTTGATCCAACCAATCATTTAGTATAAAGGAAATTGGCATAAATCAATTTACATGTTGGAATGCAATGTTGCAATTATTGTATTATAAATATGCTCTATTCCTCCCTAACATTCAACCAGTATAGAATGTTGTAGTTCCTCATCTACAAGACATGTTAGGTATGTGTTGAAGGTGACCAAGGAGGTATTGTCAGCATATGTGTCTATGTCCTTTACATGAGAGAGGTTTTCTTCTAGATGGGAAATCCACCAAGAGATTTTATTCAGGAGACTACTACATTCCAGAGGAAGCACTTGAATAGTATATGACCCTCTCATAAATCAATTTACTTAGAGAAAATATATGTTCAACCTCGATTTTATTTCACATTCAACTATGTAATATCAAAAGAGATAGTAAAATGGTACTTTAAAATTATAATGGTAGTTTAATATTATTATTTATGAGGATTAAAGAAAAATTAATGATATTTTAAATTTTTTTTGCTTATTTGTGTGTTCATTATTTATGTTTTACCTCTAATTCGGAGATGTATTAAAAGATGGACAAAAAATAGTAATATATTTCATTAATATTTTAAAATTAAATAGGGATTAGAAAAGAAAAAATAAAATAGATTAAATGCACAGAATTTCAATTCAAAGGATAGAAAATTAAATTAGCGTTAATAATGAAATTACAAACTATGCTTGAAATGAATGCAATAAAAGAGATTAAAGGAATAAATATATGGTAAATAAATTTGTAAATAAAATTGTATATAGTTTATAGGAAAATACAAATATCAAAAAATAGCTTGTTATCTATATATAGACAACGAAAGAATTTGGTACTTGGGGTTACCTTATGAAGAGGTAATGTTTAAGTTGACTAGAGTTTAAATTTGACTTATTGAAAGGAAAACAAACTTATTCATTATTTATCATTTCAAATAGAATACACACACACACACACATGGGTGAAATCATGAGTGTGTGTGTCTATTCCATGAGAATCAACTTTCGGAATCCGTATTCCACAACCTTTTTGCTGAACTATTTTTGTTTTTATGTCGAGCTAGTTTATGTTTTCGACTGAAAAAAATGTTCGTCCAAACGTTAAAGTTAAAAGAGTGCGTCATTATGCGCACTTTGTAAGGATAGCCAGGAAAAAATGTCTCGAAGATAGTTTTCAGCCAAACCTTTGTTCGGCCGAACAATTGTTCGTCCGAAACATGTTTTCGTCCTAACACTTATTCGACCGAAAAATGTTTTCAGCCGAACAATTGTTCAACCGAGAAAACGTCATATAAGTATTAACCAAATGCAACTGTTAATTATTTTGTCATTTGTTCTCTATGATTTTTTGTCATTTCTCATTCATTTGTGAGAGTGAGGACATTCTATCATTTTCCTCTAACGTGTCTGGTGCATCTTGCTTTGTGGTGGAGTTGTGGAATGGTGTAGTCTTTTTTGCGTTTGGTACATATTTCCTGGTAGTGGAGTGGTGTATTCTTTGTTTCCTCTTATGCATACTTACTCATGGTGGAGTGGTGGAGTCTCTACTATGTATGTTGTGTCTGCTACATATGGTTTGTGAGAGTGAGGAAATCAGTTCTCTGCTACATGGTGGTGGTTTTTCGCGGCCTATTGTATGCACAGTGATGGAGGCTTCAACCCATTTTCTAGACAATGGTGGAGCTTCTTGGCCCCTCATCTTGATGATGGTGGATATTATCGTCCCCTCATCTAAGTGGTGGTGGAGCATTTCAGCCCTTCGTGTGCGTAGTTGTTGAGGTAAGTGTAACGACCTCCCTCATAATGTAATTTATGAAGTATATTTTCCAAAATAAAATTAGGATAGTCTAAGATTGCACTTGTGTGAATGGATTTAAGTAATTCACAATAATTTCTTAATGATCAAGATATATGAAAGCATGATCCACGATATTTCGACATATCGTATTCCCAATAAAATATTCCATTGTGATGGATGATTTTATGTAGGTTAGATGGTGAATCCTTTAGAGTGTGTTGATAGTATCGTCGTAAAAAATATGTTGGTTTATGTAATATCCCTCTTATATACCCCTAAGTAGTTGGTGATTGTGAATGTATGTTGTACTCATTTTTCTGGTGAGGAGCACAAGGCTAAGTCCCCACAAGTAAAAATGATGTAATTAATATAGTCTGAGTTCCAACTTACAGGCTTAGAACATGGACATAGTTTAACGACGGGGAATTGAACATATGAGGGAAAAAGAGTATGGTAGGGATTCCTATTTTCACCATAATTATCCCAATTAAACTACCATAGCCTAGCTATTACCTATAAGTATGATTAAGCTATGATAGAGGAGAATTGCAATCTTATTGACTTCGACAAAAAAGGTCAAGTAGTTATAAGTTTAACAGAAAGAACAAAGAGAAAAAAACCAAGGGATTAAATTGCTAAGGAACTACCGGTTGTGGCCACCTTAAAAATCGAAAATGAAATTATCAATGCCTCTATATGAGTATACATCAAATGATAATACTAGGAGTTAGACTATTTTAAATATATAATGACATATATTTAAAAGGGTGTTATATATATGTATAATTTACATATATATATATATATATATATATTTATGATTAAGAAACAAATCTAAGATCTAAACTGGAAACATTCCATCCGCGTGATGGAGTATCTGGGTATATATATATATATATATATATATATTCAGACGAAGAGAGTTTTTTTTTGTTTACATTTATCCCCTATGCCAACTGTTGCCTGATTTTAAGCTCGCTCTAGAGAAAGATGTCATTTTTGGAAAAATGACATGGGGGTTTGTTTTTGGCCTTTTGTCTCATACTGAGAATATTCCTTTATGGAGAGCGAATAAAGGAGATTTTTATTGCCTTCCTCCATGGGAAGAGTGAACAAAGGGAGATAATTATCCTTCCTGCAGGAGTAAGAGAGAATACAGGAAATAATTATTTCATTTCCTCGTGGGGGAATATTTTATGAGGTTATTTAAAAAGGGTTTAAAGATCACAGAAGGGGGGGCACTGAGCAGACCGAACCATATTTTCTCGTCATGCATGAGGGGAATGCATTGGGGAAAAGGGGGAAAATCTTAGACTCCCAAACCAGGTTTTTTTATGGCTAATTGGTCTTGTAATTGGATAGGCGTGGGGATTTGAGCTGCTATATGACCCAACCTCTCTAGGTGATTTTTACCATTATCAACATTAAGGTACAATCTAATCCTGTGAAAATTGGAATTCTGTGTCGATGCATGCAAGAAAAAAAACTAAGTCTGCGTTGAATTCATTATCTGGTTGTATGATGCTATTGCGAACTATATAGTTGTTTCATTTTCCACAGTGTCAAACTTTTATCTGAACCAAATTCATTATAATTATAACCTCTGCATGCTGGTTTATAAATGGGATCCACTTTGTTCATAATTGGATCTGCATTATTGATGCTTTGCGTCTTGGGTGAAGATAGGAACTACGCCCCCTTTTTCTTTATCCAAGCAATAAAGATCTGTATTATTGATACCTTCTACATACAGAATCCTTGTTTTATCTGAACCCAATCCGTATTTGACATCCTCCGCATGTCAGTTTTGAGATGGAAATTTCATGGTTATTTCTCTAAACCCAGTTCTTATAATTTTAATCCTCTGCGTGTTGGCCCATACTTTTATTTAAAACTAGATATGTAAGGTGCAGTCCTCTTTTGCGTTGGGTATGCCCATTGGTAAAATCATCAAGGATTTATGGTATCACACCTTTGGTGTATTAGATTGAAATAGATCTAGTGTATGAGCTTTAATAAGGGTATCGATTCATCAACCCATTTTTGCAGCCTTTGAGTTTAGCATTGCAGATCCGAAAGAAAAACCAGTGTATGTGCCATGGACCACCGAGTTCATAAGTTTGAATTGGTGTTATACTTGTTGTAACCTAGAACCAGCAAAATGCCCCAACCCCTACATTCTTCTGCCCCTCATCTGCTTTGCATGGATATTGACTTACTTTGTCATTTGACTACCAAGCTGCATGAACAATTTGTGTTTTTGTGTGGAACATTCTGTATCTGAATTCCAATGCCTTGATTTGTAAGCCTGCGTGAGATTTTAATTTTTGGGACATTTGGATCAGAATCTGGATGATCACCATTAGCAGCGTTTGGACTAGGCATAAACACAATGAATCAAGTAGTTAGTGAATGGAACTGGATGTGTGTGTCTCTATATATATATATATATTCATATAATCGCCTCCACTTAGGTTTATGCAGTTGATAGTCCTTTTTAGTTGAAACTTGAATGTAGTTGTTTATATTAAGACTGGACTTAAAATTAGTCGTTCGTATCTTCATACCTTGTAGGTATATAGGAATATATACTGTGAGTGGTATAATGTAGACTTGATAAATGTAGCCTATAGAATGAAACATATATGTGAAAAAATATCGACTCATCCCAACCTCGTTTTATTTTAATGGTATGATAGATGTAAATAATATTAACTTGTGTGAAAGTGTTCTCAATAAGGTTAACTAAATAGTGTTCACCATGATACAAACGTAAGTTGTATTAAGGAAAACCTTTCCATAGTACATCCATGGATACATTTTACATATGTAGCGTGGTTCTGGGTGTGTTGAGTACACACTAAGCCTCTTTATTTGTGTTATAGATGAAGACACAGCCCTAGCCCTCGATACATTAAAGATTTGCGTGATAAAAGAATTAAAGGAAGGTTTTTCAGCCTTGAGTCTAGAAACTTGGTTATCAATATTATTTCATTGTTAGTTGCAAAAGAATTAGTGATTGACCCATTTGGATTAATGAGTTACGGGACCACGAATGTCTATTTTTTTTTACTTGAGATACTCTCGGAAAGAGAGCTTATAATAATAATAGGAAGAATGTATGGCAACTACGATGTTGCATTTTTTAATTCTGAAATTTGATGAATAATAAATGATATGATGGTTTTGTGGACATAACCCATGGATTGGGTGAACCACATACATTGGTCTCATGTTCATGTGCCTGGTTGTATTTTCCTTATGTTCACTTGACGTAATTTGCTCATGTTCTCTTGATGTATACTTTCTTATGTGCTCTTGATATATACTATCTTATGAACTCTTGATGTATTTAACTCATGATCTGATGATGAGGATGGAGTAAATTGTTGAATAATGAGACCAAACGAAGACAGTTATTTAAGGTTGTAAATGTTAGATAAACTAAAATGGTTGGAAAGTGCAAATTGTTGACTAAGGGCTTGAGCAAAGCTTTAAGTAGTACAACAATGTAAATCTCAAGAAGAGTTTCAACAGTCAACCTTAATACAATAAACTTATGGTACTTCAGATATAGCAAGTTGTCCTTTGATGGGACATTTCCTTTTTGTTGATTTTTGGGTATGTTACAATAATGAAGATGTAAATAGTGGAAGTGGTATCATATGAGTTTCTTAGTTGAAAAAGAATCTTATCCCGATGTTTATGACTGTAGTCACTCTAATATGGTGAAGATCATTTATTTCAGTAATTATAATTTGTTAGACAACTTACTTCTGCGGAGTAAAAGGCTAAGAATTATAAATACTATTCTTAAAAAGGATTGCAAACGAATGACTTTTATATCATTGATTCATGATTCTTAGGTGATTGTTTTACTTTACATTTTAACATACATATTACCACTCACAAACCTCAAGGACGGTTGTCCAAAGGCAAAAATAGTTTCATTGTAGGAAAATTTTGTTTTTTCTGATATGGGACATGTTATAGTTTAGAGGATGGGATGCCTAAAAAATAAACATTTTTGACTTCATGATTAGATAAATCAAAAGAATGGAGTAAAACCCATTCTATAGCCTACAAAATATTAATACATTATCTTATATAGTCTTCATTTTAGAAAACCATGCCATGTAAAAAACCATTGATGTTTTTCTTGATATGTTTATTGCATGCAAAATTCGATGTTTTCCCTAACATCATTGCAGAAAATCCCACTATGCAACTACACAATAATAGTCTCTTTTCTTAGGTGCATGCTTTTCAAACGCTTCATCTAATTGTTTTGAAGCACTTGTTTTTTCTCTACAATATTTTTCTCCTTAATGAATTGTTGCATCACTTTGCTTCTCTAATTCATTATTTCTTTGGAGCTCCTTACTTAAAGCCACCTTGAAGTAGTTCAACAAGTTATTCAAATATAAATTTTCTATTTCTATCGCTTCAGTATGAAGAAAGGCCCCAACATTTTCATTTCTTTTTGGTAGCCATCCTTTCTTGTATTTCAAATTCAAGATCGATAATAGAATCTGTAAGGATTTTCTTCTTTCTGTTAACTGCATCTAAATCTTCATCTAAATTTTCAATGATATTTGTTTTTACTCTCCAAGCTTGTGCTATATGGTGGAGCGTTTCACTCATTTTCCTTGCAAATTTATCACTTGCATTGATTTCTAATTCATTTAGAAGCATCTCCAAGAGGCTGATCAAAGTCTATGAATCCACCTTTCTCATTTCACCGGCAATTTTCAGTTGATTTTTAGACTCAAATTTCAAAATAGATGTCTGAAAGTTTTCTGTAGAGTCTTCAGAAAAATGTTTGAGTACAATCCAACTTGCATAGCCATTAATTTATGTTTGTAAAGAAGGACCGGACTACAAAATGATAGTTTCATACTATAAGTAAATTATGCACTCATAGAAGACTACAAAGGGAAATATTAAACACACTCCCAAAGATAGTAAATATAGTTTTACCATAGAACTTGTTGTAAATGTAGTTTTACCCTAGAATAAACTTATAAGTTTGACACTCTACGAAGAAGAAAGTGCGACCAACATTTCTCCCCGATCCTTTTATGTTAGTGTAGCCAGGATAATATTATATTTTAAAGTGAACTAATTCTTTCAAATTCAATCCACAATCTTCTGCTTGTTTCACCAACTCCCACTTTTTAAATAGACAATTTTCTTTGTGAGTAACATGAATTTCTCCAATTTTCTCGTAGCGTTCATAAAGAACATCTTTAGTAGGTCACGATGTTTTATTTCCAACATAGATAAAGATATTTCACCTACTGGAATGGTGCTACATACTCCAATCCACTCATGAAAAATATCCCTTGTATTTAGAATTCTTATATTTTATTTCACTTTGATAAATTTTGATGGGACAAAAAATTGTAAGGGTTAAGAAACTTACTTCAAAACTCTTTCATCCTCTTTTGTTCCATGGAAACATGCATGGGAAAAATTGAATACAATTCTATGGAATGACATTTTTTTTATGATATGGTCCTTCTGCATTGCCCTTGCATTAAAACCGTGTAGTACCATTGCTCTGTATTTTTCCAAATTTAAGAGTGCTTCATGGGATTTTTTATACAACTGTAGCAACTTCTCTGCATGAAAGGGAAAAATATAGATAGAAAAGTAGAATAATGAAAACAATATAAAATGTATATGATAAGAACAACCAAATAAAAACATGATTTTTTTGGAGAAATTGTTTTCAGACCTTTACTATTAAGACATGTAGTTAAAAATCTAAAGAAAATTTAAAAGTATAAAAGGTATTAAGACTCCCGCGATCTGTGATCCGCACAACAGAAAGAGGAAACTAGAAAGTTAAGTTCAAGTATTAAAATTATTAATACTTCTGTGTTCTGCAATTCACATAGCAGAAAGCAAAGTTAAAAATGTTAAAGGTATAAGAGACACCCACGATCCACAATTCGCATAGTGAAAAGCGGAAAGCATAAAGTTAAAGTTATGTCTTAAAAGTGTAAGACTTCTATGATCCACGATCCACATAGTAGAAAGCGGAAAGTGAAAATTAAAGTATCAAAGGTGTTAATACTTCCATGATCCGTGATCCGCACAGTGGAAGGTTATAGTTAAAGTATTAATAATGTTAAGAATTTCGCGATCCGTGATCCGCCCAGCAGAAAGTGGAAAACGAAAAATAAAAGATTAAAACCTTATTAATGTTAAGTTAAAGAATCATATGGTTGCAAATTATCTCATATACTCATTTTTGGAAGGTTATATGGGTATGTTACATATGGTATCAAAGCCACGGGTTCAACCTTGTCTCCCTTTGGGAAACATCTAGTTCTGCTGCATTATTAAAACAAAATTGTGCTAGACATTTTTTTGTTGGAATATTTTGTGTATAAACAGGAATTGTGTGAGACAAGGATATAGTGATGGCCTCACAAAATTAACATGAGTACCCATTTGAAGAAGGTACGCCAATACCGCCCCCAATGAAGATAGAACTAGTGCATTCAGAAGCTAGCTAGGTATTGGAAACGGTGAAGAATTTAATAGTGGAATTTCATAGCTTCAAGGAAGAAAATGAATAGTTGAAGAGAGATCAAGAAAAACAATAGGATCTCAATGAGATAATATTGCAAAGCTTGTAGGAGAGGAACAATGGAGAAAAACCACCCGCAGAAGTAGAGAGGGACCTAGAAATTGGGAACTGTGCCAAAATAGAGGACAATTCCTCCTAGGAAACTCAAAAATATGGGAATCAAGCACGGACAACGGGTAAGAGAAAAATCTATCACCTGGAAGGATAATTCAAGAATATCAAACCCACCATTTTTTATGGGGAGTCAAGAACTGGAGAAGAAGTAGAATCTTGGTTGCTGGATATTAAAAAGTACTTTCAGATATACGACTACTCTAGCAACATGAAGGTAAGGATGGAATTTTACAACTTAAAAGGAAAGGCCATTATTTGGTGGAAAGACCTCAAGATATCTAATGGATTAAAGGAGAAGAACCTTGAGTGGTTGGTGTTCAAGAAACCCTTTAAGAAAAAATACTTATGAGAAAGATATTATGATAGAAAGACCAAGGAATTTTATGAATTGAAACATGGTCATATGACCATGGAGGATCTCATCAATAAATTGCTATATTTGTTACGGTTTGTGCCATAAATTTAATATGAAAAGGTAAAGATAAAGTGATTCCTAAGATACTTTCCACATTCCTAAAAATATTGGATTGAATTTGATAACCCAAAGAGTCTTGAAAAGGTGTTAAGAAAATCAATACTATGCTTCGAGTAGTATAAAGAGAGGAATGGCCTCTCCAAAATCTGGAGGGACAAGAAGCAAGAAAATTTCAATCAGTGGAAGAAGGGATTCCAACCACCACAATTTAGGATCATGCCAAAGAATGCTTGAGGAAATTCCTATAGCAAGGATGGGCATTCCCAGTGTTTAGACAATAAACCTCTATAACTTAGACCAAAAGGGGCTATTGGAACCCTTAAGAAACCCATGAAATGTTGGGAATGCGAAGGTCCCCACATATGAAGGAACTTCCCACTCCTCTGTGAATTAGACAAGGTTGTACACAACATGCAAGGAGCTTCCACTGTGGGATATATTGGTAAGAGTTTCCACTAAATCAATGTATCTCTTGAAGATCAACAGGAATATCATCAATATGCAATCATTAAAATTGAAGGTACTATCTCTAACTAAAAGCTCTCTATATTAACTGATCCAGGAGATACCTTAATTTACATCACTCCTAAAATGATGTAGAAGTGTCAACTCACCAAGGTAAGGCATGAAAATCCTTGTTCAGTCCAACTAGCCACTGAAGCAAAAAGGAAGGTAACAAAGTTTATTTCTAATTATGAAATTTCAATACAGAATTATGCAACTAGGATCAAATCAAATGTTTTTCCTCCGGGGTCATATGATATGATTATTGGCATGGATTGGTTAGGAAAGTATAGATTAGTATTGAAATGCTTTGATAAAACCTTTACATATATAGATGAAGATAAAATTGTTAGGAAGGTAAATGGTTTTAGTAAGAATGTTCCCTTAAGGAAGATATATCCCTTACAATTAAGGGAGTGTTTGAGGAAGGGTTATAAGCTCTATGCGGTAAAAGTTGCTGACCTACTCCTTAATGAGAACCCAACATCAATAAGGGACCAGTTCGTGTTGAATTAATTCATGGATTTGTTCCCAGAAGAGATACCTGGACTGCCCCTTCAAAGAGAAATAGATTTGTCCATTGAAAACATACCTACGTCTGCTCCAGCATCCAAAGTTCCTTATTGAATGGGTATCACTGAGCTAACTGAATTAAAAATCTAGTTACAAGAACTACTAGATAAGGGTTATATCAAGCCTAGCGTATCACCTTGGGGAACCCCAGTTTTATTTGTCAAGAAGAAGGATGGGAATTTAATACCATGCATAGACTATAGACTACTAAATAAAGTGACTATAAAAAAACATATCCTCTTCCTTAGATTGATGATCTGTTCGATAAAGTAAGGGGAGGAAGAGTTTTCTCGAAGCTAGATTTGAGATCTGGTTACCAATAGATCAGGATTAAGGAGGAATATGTTAACAAAATGAACTTTAGGACACGTTATGGGAATTACAAATTTGTAGTAATTCCTTTTGGCTTGACCAACACCCTTGCCAAATTCATGTGTCTAATGAATGCAATCAACAACATGTTTTTGGATCAGTTCGTGTTAATTTTCATTGATGATATCCTGATCTACTCGAGGACAGAAGAACAACATGAACATCATTTGAGAATCATACTATAGACCGTAAGAGACCACTAGTTGTATGTTAAGTTCGAGAAGTGTGAATTGTTTAAGAAAAAAAATCGTTACTTAGGACATATCATCTCTAAAAAAGGGATTGTAGTAGATCTGCAAAAGATAAAAGAAATTACGGAATGACATGTGCCTAAGTATATCACAAATATTTAATCCCTCATGGGACTCACCGGGTACTATGGGCGGTTCATCCAAATTTTCTCAAAGATAGCCTACCCTATTACTTCCTTACAAAAAAAGGGGATAATGTTTGTATGGTGTGTAATCTGCCAGGAGAGATTCACAAAATTAAAAATAATGTTAACCATGGACCTGATTCTAAAGGAGATTGACCCTTATAAAGACTACATAGTATATACTAATTCTTGTAGGATGGATTGGCAGGGTAGTATCTCAAGAAGGGCATGTGGTATGTTACAAATTTTGCAAGGTGAAGGACCATGAACGAAATTATGTAGTGCATGATCTAGAATTGGTATCAATAGTATATTCCTTAAAAATATGGTGTCACTACCTGTTAGGGAATAGTTGTCTTTTATTAATATATACCACATGTGTAAAGCATATTTTTACTCAGCATGGACTCAATGCCACCCAAGCACGATGGATAGCTTTTTTAAGCGAATTTGACTTTGATGTGACGAATATCAAATGTAATGAAAATAAAGTGGTTGATGCACTCACGTGAAGAACTCACCAAGTATATGAGATCACTATGAGTCACCCAGAAGGTGATCTATTGAGTAAAATAAAAATATCTAGAATCAATGATGTTGAATATGGAAATATACTAAATAAATTGCTAACAGAAGAGGTAGATTTGAAATGGACAAAATTCAAAGTAGAATAGAAAAGATTAATTTGGTTTAAAAGAAGAATATACTTTCCTAATGATGCAAATTTAAAACTATCTATTTTGAAAGAAATGCACAAATATCCATATGCAGGGCACCCTGGTTACCAAAGATGGTAACAACCCTCAGGAAGAAATTCTACTAGCCTATTTAGAAGGAAGATCTAGTTAATTACCTGTCTAAATGTTTGGAATCTCAACAGGTGAAGGTTGAACACCAACATCCATCAAGTTTGTTACAACCCTTAGCAGTCCCTAAATGGAAATGGGAGGTAATATATTTGGATTTTATCACAAGTGTTTCTTTCAATAAAAAACAACATGATTCAATTATTGATGTAGTTAATAAATCAAGGAATTCTACTCATTTTGATACATGTGATGTCAATGTGGCATAAATATTGCTGAAGGAGATATTTTGAGTTTATGGAGTACCCAAGATGGTAATTTCTGACCGATATGTCAAGTTTACATCCAAATTTTGGAAGTCATTGTTTGCATGGTTGGAAACCAAGATAAACTTTAGTACAAGCTATCACCCTCAAACATATGGGAAAATAGAATGAACCAACCAAGTCATTGAGGACTTGTTAAGGATGTATGTCATGGAGAGACCCACTAAGTGGGAAGACTATCTACACCTGGTAGAATTTGCATACAATAATGGCTACCATGCGTCTTCCAAGATGAGTCCTGTTATAGCGGATTTCACCACACTAGGTGAATCACACATTGTATGGCCTTCCCTTGTCCCGCTGCAGACTCATTACCCCCTTTGGACCACTTTATAT
>LPNX010286883.1:0-121658 GCA_001517045.1 Pseudotsuga menziesii
ATCAATAGTTATTAGTTTTGTTTGTAATGTTTTGTAATTTTTTTTATTAATTTGTCTTTGTTTATATTTATATAGATTTGTATTTGAATAGATATTTTTATCAAATATTTTTCTTTACTTTTGTTGTGGTTATGAATGCATAAAATGAAAGTGCATAAATTATAGACAAATAAATTGATAACATAAAATTATGTTAATATAATTTACACAATAAATTTGGATTTCTTTCACAATAATTTTAGCTTTGTTTCATATATATTTACAGTAATTATATAGTAATATGAAATTAATTTGTTTTATATAAATGTGTGTTTTTGAAAGATTTAGTAAACTTTGAAGAGGTATTCCATATTATTAAAGGGAGTATATCATTCAAATGAGTATATTTCATTCTTATGAAAAAAAAATATTTTGATGGATATAAGTTAAAGTTTTTTTTTTACAATTAATATGTTTTGGTTATGAAATTTTGAATCATTTTTTATTTTCATATGAAAAAAATATTTTTTGTTAGCTTGTCAATCACGAAGGGTTATTAACATATTAACTCTTCATATTGAAATATAACCTTTCCCTTCAAATTTGATCCCTGTATACAATGTAGTACCTGGAAATGTAGTGAAATGTTTTAAATACTAAAAATACTTTGCTCCTTTGTATATAATTTTTAATTTTTACAAACTACAATTATGTGATATGACTTTGAATTTACACTAATTTTTATCTTCATTGTCATGCTCTATTCCGCCCTGGGCTCTAAGCTTTAATTATCTAACTCGAGGATCTATACCATAGGTAGATCGAAGTCCTGAGAATCCAGGTCAAGTGGACACAACTCGTCTAAGTTCAATTCATCAACTAAATTGCATGCGTCATTGTCATAGTATTGTTTTTGCATTGAACCAATGAGAGCAATGATACATGCAATTCAGTTGATGAGCTGAACTTAGGCGAGTTGTGTCCACTCGACCTGGACTCTCAGGATCATGATCTACCTATGGTATAGATCTTTGGGACATATATTTAAAGCCCAGAGCCCAGGGTGGAATAGAACATAACAATTAAGATAAAAATTAGTGTTACATTCATAGTCATATCACATAATTGTAGTTTTCTAAACTTAAAAATTATATACGAAGGAGCAAAGTATTTTTAGTACTTTTAGAGAAATGAAAATGTGAGCATGAAAAAAAAATATGACCTCATTTCCTTGGGTTATATCAATGTCCATTGTTTACTCTTCAAAATTGTTATTGTGTCACACATTTGCAGTTATTTTTGCTAGTAAATTATTGAATGACATTAGAATTTACATCAATAACACGTGACTAAACATGATAGTAATTCTCATTTTAGGAAGAATTGAAAATGTTCAATGACATGAATTCAAATGGGGATTCAAAATACAAGGTGTCCAAGGATCTTTTGGAAGACTTCATTAAATGAAAAGCTCAGTCAAGCTTTTTAAAATTTTAACTAAAAAACTATTCAAGTGCCCATATTCGTGTGTGCACACGAATATTGACACCCAAAAATTTATTTAATCAAAGTTTTTCAAATCTCGTATTGTTCATGGGAACAAGGTCTTCGAATTCAATTAAAATCAAACATAGAATTATATGATAATAAAATTTAATAAAACATAATTTCGATTAGAAAAATAGTACTTGTGGGTAATAGTACATACCTTGAAAAAGAAATAAGTAAAAGTGTTACTATTGCCACTTCCACTAGGTTTTATGTGTAGATATTAGTCGCGGAGTAATTGGAGTTATAGATGTTGGATTAATAGATTATCAATGATATCTATAACTTTAATTACTCCATGAACCATATCTACAAATGAATATAAATGCCCATTTTCTATCCAACAAATGCAATGAATTATATCAAATGTTTGTCATCTATTTATAGTAAAAAAGATTAAAGATGATCGATCGAGCTTCTTTTAACCCTCGATTGAGCTTTTCTTTAACCCTCGATCGAGCACTTGTACCTCAATCGAGGGTTTGAAAAAAGCTCGATCGAGGCACATTTTTGTGCTTTTCTAAAATTGCGTTGCCAAAAATTGTAACCCATCTCCATGGATACACCCCTCACATAATATCTAAACCCCTGTTGAGGTAAATATTTAACTAGCAAATCCACTCAACTTGTAGTCGGTAAAAGCATATAGGCCACCGGTCATTTTTTAAGCTGTTGAACTTAAAAGTAAATTTAAAGCATCAATTGAACAAAAAATTTCTTTAAGCATAAGAATTAAAGCCTGACTAACTGTTACGCCATGGCTCCTAGGATGCGTATGTGTAGTCGTACAGGGAGTCGGAGGGGAAATAGTGGACGTGCAAGCGCCGCAATGATGAGGAAATCGGGGTCTAGGCTGGAAGAACCATAGGATTTCACCACTCGTTTCTTTAACTGGGGCGACCACTAGTAAGCGGAGACCTCAGATGCCATTGAAGCAAATATAGTACAGATGGAGGAGTCCCTTCTTTAGGAAATAAAGTTGTAGCAGGGGAGACCAGTAGTGGTCAATCCATTCTAGATAGGACATATGTTATTGGTCGGCAAGCTCCATTCACGGGAAAGGATGGTGAAGCAGTCAGGATGGGGTGATGGTGTCTCGTCCATTTTGTTTCTTGATGATTAAATTTTTTGGTCCATATCAGTCAAGTATCAGTATTTGTAACCAGACTAGGGGTTTTGTCTCTTAATTTGGAGGCTATAAGGTGGTTGTTTTATTATATTTTGGTTGTATAAATTTGCGTCTATAATTTTTGCTCTCTTTTCCCAATATGGGAAGAGCACCAGTAATAGAAGGATTTACCTGCTTACTTACAAAAAAAAACTTGACTAATTGTTCCAGTTAACCATTTAACTAAACATAACTATATACCATGACCATGAAATGAATTCATGGTGTATACTTGTTAAACACTCATGTTAATCTTGTTAACCCACTCAATTAGACCTAAAATATAAGATATTAAGACCTATCCACTTAATTAAAATAAAACAATAAATAAACCCATTTTTTAATTATAAAATGCTTTTGAAAAATATTTTGTATAATATATTTCGTTTATATTATTTTTGACATTTTAATTTAGTTATTAAAAGTGTCTTTTTATGATAAAATTTAATTTAGTTATTAAAAATGTCTTTTTATGATAAAAATAAAATTTACAATTTAATAGACATTAATAATAATTTTTAATTTAAAAATATACATAAAACTACTTATGCATGGATAAAAAGTTTTGTGGCAGACAACCCATAAGACATAACTTATTACTTTTTTTTCACATATAACTTACCATAGCTTACCAATCACAAATTAAGCCACAAACTAAATAGTTACACTGTTCGCCTATTAACCTTCATGAATGAATTAATGAAAGAAAGTCGAAATTGCCAAGAGTGTTTTGCTAAATACGGCCTAACTACTATTTATCAAACTCCAAAGTTCGATGTTTGATTTTTCTGATCGCCTGACTACAGTCTTCGTGCATATAAATTGAGTCAGTTTAATGCGTCGAAATCGGATAAAATGGTGTGGTCGAATTTCTTTTTATAGATTTGTTTGGAATCGGGTGTCAATTTTTTTTGTGTGGAGAATTGGAGATGACAGTGTATAAATTAGTAATTGCTTCAAAAGGTGCAATAAAACATTGAAGGGATTTATAGTCCTCCATGATATTAAACAATGAAAACAGTCTTCAAGATACAAAATAAGTATGGATTAAAAAGGTGTAGGTCATAAAAATAATAATTCATTAGTTTTGGGAGAAAATGGAGCAATTTAGAAAAAACAATGCTCACCTTCAACAAATCAAAACATAGAAGACACTAAACTGATTTAATATATACAAATGTATAGTAGTTTTTTAGATTTTTTGAAACAAAATTCTCAATTAGTTGTCAGCAAGAATACGTTGATCTCATTCAAAAGTCCATATTTCATATAGAGTTCTTTTGTACCTAGAATCCTACCAAAACTTTTACTCGTGAAAATAGTCAAACATAAATGTAAATTAGCTCTAATAATTTATAAAAAATAATTGATTTTTTTAAAGTCTTAAATGCAAGCCATATTCCACAGATTCCCTAAAAACATTAACTTAACTTGCACAAATATATTGAGTCATAACACAAAATGGTTCTTAAGCATGAAATTCCATTTTAAGATCAAATAAAAATAAAAAAAATACAGTCATCTAAGAAATTTGTAGTTGCTATACTCCAAGGGGTCAAGGACTAACAAAAGAAAATAGAACTGTCATAAGTTACCACAAAAAAGCATCCTCGGTTTTACCTTAATGTTATTTTGAAGTTAATCGGGGCCAAGCCAAAAATTAGTAAATATCATATCAACCCATTTTTAGTACCAAGAAAACATATGAAGTTCCTTGTCCAAATGATCTAACACTTAATACAAGTGAACCAACATCCTTGTCAACACATCCACATAGGGAAAGGCATGAAGCAATTACAACCATTCGTCGACCACTGGAAAATTTCTCTTTTAGATGTGGGTCAAGTTTGTGAACTTCTTGTGGCTTCTTATTCTAACATACATATCTAATGACTCCCTAACAAATATAAGACATAGAAAAGATAACCAATAGTTTTATACAATATGGAGCATATGAACTATCAAAGTCAACTCAAAATGAAAGGATAATGAGCACCTATGTTATTATATCAATATTATAAACCCTAGTAAAACCCCATTAAACCTATTCATACTCTAGATAATCCAATATCCACCTTTTATGAAATGGAAAGAGAAAACAATTAACTTGCCCACATTTCATGTCCAAATGCAGTATACTACCAATCCATTCCAACTACAACATTATCTATGGTATATATGCAACAAGTACTAAACCACAAACAATATAAATTGTTCTAAAAGTGAGGAAACTCAAGAACAAGGAGTTGGTGGAGGAGAAGTTCGATTATGCTCCCACAATTGCCAAATTCATGATCTAGAATCTGCCTAGATATTAAAATGGTTAAACCATGTAGCTGAGTTGAGTTGAGGGAAACTAAATTTGGTTCATTAAAATATTGGAATTTTCACAGTCATACAAATAATCACCAAACTAATCTATCTCTCTAGATGCCTGGATAATGACCCACGTGATACACCCAAATAAAATAAAAAAGCTAGATAATAAATGTATTCTCATATACAAAATCCATGACAGACAGAATAAGACAACTAGAAGATCCAATTACATGTCCTCCTCTATCCATTTCAGATTTCCTGTGCTCTCCTGCTAAACTTTATTCAACATTATGCTTGCATAAAAAATAGTGTTCTTACTTCTTGGAGACTCGCTTCTCTTTCCCTTCTAGGGTGCCAAAGAAACTCCCCCTCAGAAAACTTAATGTAGAAACGAGGGATCAAACAGCTAAGCATTCACCAAACGAGATTCTATGTACAACATGCAATCTTCTCTTCGCAACGGCTTTCAGTCAAAAACAATTCGATTCTAGATTGCTTCAAACATAATGCACCAGACATCAAAGGATTCAAGATCTTCAAGTCCAAAACCTTTCCTCTCTTTTCTTATTTGATACAGGTTGCTTACGGATCATCGGGCAATTATTTAATATCGCTATTGTCTGTCCATGCACAGAAAGAGAAAGAGTTGCAAACAAGCAAACTTTCAATCTTGATTGAGAAAATACTGGACTTAAGGCATATTCAACATCGGTGCAGCTTGAAGCTGGAGTAGAGAGTCTCTGAATTGAGCTTGCAAATTTTGATGAAAGAAGACGAAATACGGAGTAACCAAGCCAAACATGATCAACTAAAATCAAAGCTCAGGTTCTTTAACCTAGACGAAGCACACTTTGTCTTGTTTTTAGAATTTATGTGCTTAAATTGTGTCAAAGAACTGAAAGGTGAAAGCTTTACCATAAGCTTTAATTTTTGGATATTCCGACAATAATTGGTTTTTCTTATGGATCTTGAAAATATTTTTAATAAATATGTTCATTTTGTGTCAGTTGTATAGAGAATAAGTCTAAAAAATTAATATGAAGTATCAAAGCCGAAAACGAGACACTAACCTCAAAGTTTATGTCCTTGAAATCAAACTGCTTACATTTGTTCATAAATTGTAACTTTTGGCATGAATATGTTCTGAAGAAGTGCAAATTTGCATAAATACGTTTTGACATTGTTTGTTCATAAAATGTTGACAATGCCCGAATCATGTGAAGGAAATAAAAGTTATTTTTTAAACGATTCCATTATTTTTACAAAACGATTCAACAATATATGGCATTTTGTTATGCATTTTGAAAAGAACTTGCATAAATATAGTTTTCCATGTCAATTAGCTACATAATACTACCAATATAATCTCAGTCTTCTGTATCAACCGAAGAGCATACCAATGCAGAGGAGCACAACCAATTTGGGGAAAACGGAACCCCGTAAGATCTGCCCCACATTTTTGTCTGGTCTTCTTCATAATTTCACTCAAAACATTGCCCTGAGCCTAGGCCCATTTTATTGTGGCTCTGCCCCTCTCTCTTTCCCAAAATCTGTCAAAATGAAGAAAACGAAACTTTGAAGAATGCTTGTCACAGATACATCTTGCGTCATCGGGACCTGATAAATGTTCACGTGGCGAGTATTAATTACTTGAAAATGTGGCTATCTTTAGTACTGAATTTAAAGGATAAATGTTCCTTTAAACAGTTATACTAAATTTATAAGCTACTGAGATTGGGCTGTCAGAATGGGAAATAAAACTTGTTAATCTGTGCTTTATTTGGGAAAAAATAGTTCCACGAAGATCAAAACTAATAGTATCATTACCCGGATATGGATACATTCATTCCAATGGTCGCTCCAACTGCCAATCCCGCTAATTCACCAATCTGTGCAGTCAATATCCAACAGTCAACTTTTCATTGTACCTATTCTAATTGAATGGTATAAGTAATGAATCTATATTCCCCCCGCACTATCTCCAGCCAAGAAGCATCGCTCCAGGTCCCTGTGCCGCGAGAGCCACCGGGATTCGTTCTCGCGTCGTGCGATACGGTTGAGCCATGTAATGGCTCCGATGCAGTCTTCGCGTACTGCTGGCAGGCTATGCTCTGGTGCCTGCCTGTAGGAGATTGAAAACCACACCATCGAAGGCCGCTTCATACGATGATGCACGTGGCGAGCTCATTGTGTGAAGCTGAAGAATATATAGGGGTTGGTGCATTGTACATGGTGTTGGGTGCTCTGAGTCAGAAGAGCTGCCATAACATGCAACAGAAGCAACCGAACACCTGTGCCAGACTGTGGTTGAAAACAAATTACAGGCCACCAAATATGATTAGCCGGAGGGACGAGCAAGAATGAACCAATTAAAAACATGTAACCAGAAACAAGACCTCGGAGAAAAAACACCTACAACATAATTCTTATACACATTTTGGGGTTTATTGCTATTAGTTTATACACATTTTGGGGTTTTATAAAATGCAGAATTTTAATTTGCAATAACTTGATTGAGTCTATAGGTCTAGGTCACATAGTGTTGTAACCATAGCTCTCATATCACTTGTAACATCTTAAATTTCTTATACACATTTTTTTTCTTTTATAGGAGATGCATAAATTTACATCTTTTACTTGCATTTAGTTCTATTATTAAAGACTAATTACAGCTTAGTTTGGTATTGGTGAAATATAAAGAGTTTGTAAGAATGTAAGCACTAACCTCATTTTATGATGTTATACTTATACTTGTAATTATTTTTTCATTAGCATGACTTCTACTTTCGTAATTGATGTATTTTAGTAGTTAATGTTTATTTATTGTAAAATTTGTTTATGTCTAATCCCATGTCATTAGATCTCAGAATTGTTGGCTTACTTAGCAACTTTGATAATGCATAATTTGTTTTCTCGTGTGCAGCAATAAAACTCCATTCAAATATACCTTAGCAAGGGTTTTGATTTATTCATGAACATAGAATTAATTCAATGATTATCAAATGCAATGTTTGGACAGAGCCTTGGCGGGCGTACTTGATGGAAACCCTGGTCAATATTTTTCTTAATGGTTAAAACTATGGCATATTTGGCCTAACAATCACGATGGCATGCTTTGTGAATACCATAGCTTGATAAAATATATTTTGTGGAGGTATGTGATGCTATAACATTAGCTTAAAGGTTGGTGGATGTTTTTATGGTATTCCTCCACGTTGGCATTGATCCATGTCAGCTTCATAAACTTTCCCAACCGTTGGCTACGTGGAAGAACGTGTTGTACATGAAAACATGCTTTTCTCTCTACTCTCAGCATTTAAGTTGGTACTTTCCTCAGTTGCAGTGACCGAGATTTCCATTTTTCGTTGTTTTGAGGGTTTACCCATCTCAGTGTTTCAGTGTATTCTTTGAGGCGCTAGTTATTTCTTATTTGCCTGAATGTGGTCTATCCAGTGCTCAACTCTTTGGCTATGAGTGTAGTAGTTGGGGAATACCGTAACATTTTAAGCAAGGGATTTATTGTATCATAGGTTATTTAGTTTAATATTTTGGCACCTCATTGTTAGTGATTAATATCATTTCTTGTGAGTGTGTGGTTCTGGATGCACAGTTTTGGAGGTCGAACACCATTACTACTCTTCAGCAAAACTGAGGTAAGTTATGAATAAATTCTTTAAAGTATCTTTTACATAGTTTTCTATCCTACTATGGATGCGTTAAGAATGGCATTCGTTTGATATGCATGCGTTAATTTTATGTGTAACGTGTTTAGCAGCTCTGTATGCTTGTAATGGTTGTAATATTTTGTAATCAGTGCAACGTTTATATATATATATATATATATATATATTGATGTGGTTATTTTAATTCTTATTATTTGGCAGTCTTATACTAGTTCAAGTGAACCTAATCATTATATAATATTTAATTGTGTAACTGTGCTAGAGATTGGAGATCCTATAAGGGATTAGTTTTAGTTTCACTATTATCTACTATATACTATCTACTATATTCTATTACTACGTGTGTGATTTGAATGATTCAATATAGATGATAAAAACTCCATCTAGATATTACTTACTATGTATTGATAATTGTTGTATTCCTCTGTTGGATATAGTCGACCTGTACAGAGCTAGTTTTTATATTTGAAATTCGTTATCTTAAAACAGAGCTTATTGCCATTCCTATAGGGTTTAGGTTTTATTTCATTTCTTAACATAATAGGTATTTCCATAAGAAGTTAAAACTTCTTGCACATTCTTTTAAGGGTATTTAATACTATCTATGTTTAACATACAAATAAGAATACTATATTTGTTTATAAATATATATACATATGACTTTTACATAATTAAAAGACGTAAAATCTAAACCCTAACTTGTTCATTTAACTTGTTCATTTTCATAATCATATTCAAATTTCATAAATTGTTCAAATATTAAAAGTTTAATAAAGAAAAAATATCAAACCCTAACGAAGAAGTAGAGGAAGATAATCTTTCTTTTGAATAATGCTAACCTGGATTATAGAATTCAATCCAATGTAATTTATTGAAAAAGAACTATCAACCCCTCACAAGTTTTAACCAAGGAAATTGAAAGTCTTTTCTTGTAATCTCAAGCAAATTGTATGTTAACAAACCAAATACCAGACTGAATATCATAGTTATTTTCCTTCTAGCCAAATATCTCAATCTGGAATTTAAAGAAAGACATATTAAAGAAAATCAAATTCTCTTATAAACAAAAATGTAACAACAATAACTTGAATAACTTATCTGAAAAACCTTCAGGAAACTTGATATGGGACTACCTAGTATTAGAATTTGAATGCCATTTAAATCTTCAAGCACATAGTTCTAATAATGTTTGCAGTAAATGGATAATGAAGATACAAACTAAAGAAAACAAACCGCATAGGAAATGGATGAGTATTGCTCAGGAATTTACAGTATCATTCACAATAAAATTATTCGGTGTTACAATAGTTTACATAGGAAAAGAATTCGAATCAATTAGGGATGGATTCGAATCTATCCATGGATGTGATTGTATCTAACTGACCATCTAATTCATGGTGATTCAATCAATATCGGAGTCCAATAAATCAACTCCAAGATGTCCAACAACTCAATCAATCAATGACATCTAGTTAACTGAGTGCAACTGAGTGTGGTAGGTGGGCAAGGGAGCCTACTCCACATGCACATGCAGCCATGCATTAGCCATGCAAAGATTGTGCTAGCTAACTTATTGTGAACTAACTGAAAGTGACTGGGGGATAACTAAGACTAACTAGTTCCAACTCTAACTAACTAAAGGAGGCACCACTCCTAGTTTCTCCTAAAATGTAGGGATCGGTCTAGGAGGAACCCAAACTGATGCATGCACATGCAGTAAGTGGAATTTAACCTCTAGCAGTGTTCCCCATACTAGTGACCGGTACATGTGGCCCCATTAGTCCAATTGGACACAATGGTACTAGTGAACCCAATTAATTAATTAATTTTCCTAAGTTAGGCTAAACAATCTAATAGACCATATGGTCAAGGGAGGATTAATAATCCTAACAGCCCCCCTGAATCCTAACTTGGACAAGTGTGGGCCCTGGTAACAAGACCATAGGTCACACAAATACAATCTAAAAGACAAAAAAAAATGATGCTTAATACAAGCGAGGAAACAGGAAAAACCTCATGCGAAAACTCCCCCCCTCAAGATAAGCAGAAATACAAATTTTGAAAAAACTTGTGAAAATTTTTGCTGCTATTTGCAGCACTATGCAGCAGCAGTATCTTGGTTCTTCTATGTAGGTGAACCCATGAATCCAAAAAAAGTGCTTATGTCTAGAGGAATCTTCATCTTTGGAATAATAGCAATGTACTGAACTGAATCATAAATATAAATAGCTGCACAGTGAAAACTGGACCCATGTAGAGCAGCTGAAATCAACTGAAAAGAGAGCAAACATTATTGAGAATTCGAACCATGTGAGGAACACCCAAGAATCTGATATATGTCAGCCTTGAACAACAAACCATGAGTGGTAAAATCAGCCCCAAGTGTTAGGAGCAAGTGTCAAGGAGGAAGCAGAATGTCTCCAACTTTACTAGTTTTGTGAGGGGAGGAGCATGTGATCAAATGGATAGGTGGAGAATCCCTGGGACTGTGGAGAGCGAATGATTGAGCTACATAATTTGATATAGCTTCATAAATAACCAATAATTTACAAAATATAATATTATCAAACTCATAAGAGAGAAATAACATCGAATCCTCAACAACAAAATTGAAGGAGACTTGTGGTGCTTGATTTGTCATACCAAAATTAATGAAACCTGTTACAAGCAATATTGAAAGCTCTTGAATCTTAAAACCTGAATCACATCTTATCAGATTAGAAAATAAATCAGATCCAAATAGATCCATATAATATCCAAAACTTTGCTCCACCGAGATGGTAGATGCACAATTTTCTCCTTCTTCAAAATTTTGATTTTTGGTGCATGAAATCCTATAGGAATTTACTGGAATATCTAGATGAACGAGAGTGAATGGATCATTCTTATAATATGATATTATTTCCAAAATATCCAAGGAATTACTTATATGCACACCAGCAACATCATTGGAGACAGAAAAATCATATTCCTCACCCTTTCCTTGAGAAATCAACAGTAAACTATGCACATAATTTATAATAAAAGAATCACTGGAGAATTTTTGCAGAGAATGGAAGGAGATATTTTCTTCAACAACATATATTTGAATGTCTTCTTCTGTATCAGACATGTGAGGAGATGAGACATCAGATATCTCATACACTTCCGGAGCAATATGAGAAGGAGTCACTCCAAGGAGACTTTCTTCAATCCGAATTGACTGAGGAAGATTTTGCTTCTTCTTCATCTTGAACAACTTCATTAGAGAGAGTAGAGGTCGATACTTTTGAGTAAATAACTGTTGTGGTTCTGAATATGCTCCCCAAATTTCTATAAATATCCTCATTATGCTTCCCAAAGGTTCTATCTAGTTCTGTCCAGAGATCCTTTGGGTATTATGCAGACTCAATAAGGTAGCGCAAGCTTGGAGACTTCCAAAAATCCATGCCTATTGTTCCAAAAGCTCTGTCACCCTCATTTAGCCATTCATTCTCATATTTATAAGACTCTTTTCCAAGTCCAATAGATACCTCATAGAGACCTTGTCTCTTCAGATATGAAATCATCTTCAACTTCCATTATGAATATCTTGTGGATGGAGTAAGAAGGGGAACTGATAATATCGAATCCATATGAAGTTGAACCTGTAAAATATCACTGCAAAAATAAAAATATTTGAACTATGTTAGAATCATGCTTTTCCTCTTGACATGAGCATGTTTTCAGGGTTCGTCACGCCCTCTCCACTGCTCTAAATAAATTTAGAGCTAGAAAATCATCATAGAGGACTTTTGTGGAAACCCAGTTGCTTATGATGTTCAATGGGGATAAACAAGAATGAAACCTTCCTGAGAAGGCTTTGATACCATATTAGAATTTGAATTCCATTTAGATATTCAATCATATAGTTCTAATAATTTTTGCAGTAAATGGATAATTAATATACAAACTGAACAAAACAAACCACATGAGAAATAGATGAGTATTGCTTAGGAATTTACAGTATCATTCACAATAAAAATATCTGGTGTTACAATAGTTTACATAAGAAAAGAATTCGAATCAATTAGGGATGGAATCGAATCTATCCACTGGATGTGACTGTATCTAACTGAGCATCTAACTCATGGTGACTCAATCAATATCAAAGTCTAATAAATCAACACCCAGATATCCAAAAACTCAATCAATCAGTGGCAGTTAGTTAACTCAGTGCAACTGAGTGTGGTAGGTGGGAAAGGGTGCCTACTCCACATGCAACCATGCAAAGATTATGCTATCTAGCTGATTGTGAACTAATTGAAAGTAACTGGGGGCTAACTAAGACTAACTAGTTCCAACTCCAACTAACTGAAGGAGGTTGGTGTCGAGACTCCTAGTTTCTCCTAAAATGTAGGTATTGGTCTAGGAGGCACCCAAATTGATGCATGCACATGCAGTAAGTGGAAGTTAACCTCTAGTAGTGTTCCCCACACTCTAGTGACTAGTACATGTGGCCCCATTAGGCCAAGTGGACCCAATGGTACTAGTGGACCCAATTAATTAATTAAGGTTCCTAAGATAGGATAAATAATCTAATAGATAGTATAGTCAAGGGAGGATTAATAATCCTAACACCTAGTTCCACCCTACCATAGATATCTTCTACTGTTCAGAATCTTTCAACCCTTCCAGACATCACCCCCAAGTTGAACCAAGCTTACTAGTAATATACATAGGGTTATTTAATGTGAATTTCTTGCCTTTAAGTAGATGTTTCCATCAGCTTCCCTTTACCCAACAATTTGGATTTCCTTGTTTGCATAAGCTTCCTCTTTCAAGAATTATCTCTTTCCAGGCCACACAACTGGAATAAACTGACTCTGATTACTCATATAGAAATACAGGCCATACCTTTTGAGGAAAAAGGTAGTTTTTCCTCTGCAAGCTCCTCCATCTACCATCCATTCTTATCTTCTTATGATATTTTTAAAGGAGATATTTCTCTCTCTATTTCAGGTTCATAAGGTTAAGATCAGAGACAAAATTCAAAAGGAGAGAATAGAGTTATTTTTCATCAGAATAATGAATATAGGTTAGCTTCCTCAATGAATAATCAGTCTCAAAATAAAAACAAGTTTTTGAATTAAGAAGTCGTTAGGTTTTTCCTTTCATTTCCTCACAATTATGTAAATTCTTAATCATTAAATATCTTATTTATATTTTCCCTTCATAAAATTTAATTATTCTCATAAGTCCTAGACCCTTAGTAAGATTAGTCCCCTTTTAACACTAGTTGTCTCATATCAAGTTGCTAGAAGTATTAAAACAAAATTCCACTTGTTTATAAAGTATCATAGTTTCAGATTCCTTGCTTCATTCAGAGGTAAACCTATGACTTAACCAAAACATAGTTTATATATATAGTATGTCTAGGGGAAAACTATATGATGTCACATCCCACCCCTCTTAAAAAAAACACTGTCCCAATGTTTATTCATAAAAAATCAAAGGGAAAGCTTCTCTCATAACCTCCTCCTTTTCCCATGTGGCTTCTTCAGGTCCGAAGTGCATCCATTGCACCTTCACCTAAATGATAGTTCTATTCCTGAGACATGTTTCCCTTTGGTCCAGTATACATTATGGTTCTGGAAAATATTCTCCTCAAAGAATTTTTTGATTAAGAAGCAGTTAGAGTTTTTATTTCATCTCCTCTCAATTATGTTAATTCCTAATTATTAAATACCTCATTTATAATTTTCCTTTTTAAAATTTAATTATTCTCATAAGTCCTAGACCCTTAGTAAGCTTGGTCCCCTTTTATCACTAGTTGTCCCATATCAAGTTGCTAGAAGTATTGAAACAAAATTCCACTTTTTTTATGAAGTATCATAGTTTATGATGCTTTGCATCATTCATAAGTTCAAACCTATGACTTAACCAAAACATAGTTTATATACACAATATGTCTAGGAAAAAATTTAGGATGTCACAAATGGGAGCAATGTCAATTTTATCTTTTACGTTTTCTTTTAATTTCTTTAGCTTTCACCATTACATTGAGTAGGGTCAATGAAAGCAGGGTAAGGGAGAGGATCGTGAAATTTTATCAGTGGTCAGGTTAGGTGGGAGAGGATGGTGTGGGGCTAGGTGTGTGAGGGGGATATTGAAAGTTTTAAAACTTTTATTTATTGGGATAAATTTGATTAAGGATGGGAATAGAAGGATTTTAAAGTGAAATTGTATAAATAATGGGGTTAGGAGTAGGAGAAATATTAAGAAAAAATTTATAAGTGGTAAGGTTAGGTGAGAGGGGATGGTGTGGGGCTAGGTTTGTGAGAGAGATGTGGAAATATTTATAACTTTTATTTAAAGTAGATCCCAATAAATAGATTTGAGAGGAATTCTATTAAGGATGAGGATACGAGGAGTTGAAAGTGAAATTCTATAAATAATGGGGTTACGAGTAAGAGAAATATTAAGAAAATCTTTATAACATTTTCTTCAAAATGAAGGTGAAGATGGGGAAATATATAATGAGAAATTGTATCAATTTTTTTTCAAATATCTCCCTCCGCCTCCATCATAAAAATACGGTTTATTTTTACTCGATCCCTCAAAAATCCCTTAAACTTCTTACTTTCCTAAAAAATTGTATCCTTCTTTTTTTTTAACCATAGAATTCACTCCAAGGCCCCACACTGGAACACTTGATTGAAACCCCTTCATGATGGTGTAAATTACTATGGGCCTAGGCTAGCCATAGTGTTTTGGATGGAAGAATTATCTTGTAACAAACCCAAACTCTACTTTACGTGTTCGAGAGATGGGGTAAATTTTTCTTTAACTTAAACTAAACAACTCAAAACATTAGTGCTACTTAATATTTCTTTTGCATTAAATACATATTTCTATATTTATAAGTTTCCACTTTAATGTATATAGTTGTATGAAAGTAAACATACACAAACATAGTCTCATATCGAAGATAACTCACAATATCCATTGAATTCTTATTCCCCTCATAACCATATACTTCTATTAATAAGTGAATCATTACTAATAACCTTTCATCTTAATATACCCAACTGTACATTGTTGCTTTGATATCAATGCTATCTTTCTAACTTCAAAATGGACTTTATTAATAACTTATTGGCTCATTACATTCATACAATGGTTATCATTTATTATCCATTATTTTGTACATTAACACTCTTTGCCTCTTATGCTCTTAGTCTGATTATAAATCTAATTAACACCATCCTTAAACCAATATTCAATTACCAAATGAAGAGAATAAGTATTAATTTAACTACATATAATTAAAGAGCATTAGCATGAATCCATTACCTAGTTAAGACGTAATGCAAGAGATGAACACCAATATAAGTGGTTCACAAAAGTTACAATTTAGAACTGGGCGCCTGCAAGAACCTGCTACCCAAATATGATGCAATGGGAGCGCGTGAGCGAAACAAAACAAGAACGCGCATGCACCCTTGTATGCGTGCACGCGCTCCTGCTTCGGCAGTAGAAAACCTCCAAGTCGGATTGCTAGTGTGGACGACAAGGGCGCGTGCGCGCTCTTAATGACGTGTTCGCGTATAAGTGCATGCACGCGTATGTGGACATGTGCATTTGTTTTGTGCGATCACACATAGGGACGTGTGTGTTTCGTTGTGTTTTAAAAAAAAACAGTGAACAATTTGTTTTTTTCACAACCTGCCCGCGAGCACACAAGGAGTTGAAAACGACCCTCAAGGAGCCCAATGGAAGTGTCCAACCAGGGTAAAATGACGCCCACGATGTTGGAGTAAGGTAGATGGAGTAGGAATGTCATTTTTTTGTTTATTTTGATGTTTTTTATTGTTTTTCAAATAAAATACAAAATTAAAAAATTTTGAAAATGAATTGAAATGGGAAAATTTTGATATTGCAGGTACAAATTACCTAAACATAATGAAAAATACCAATGAACCATCACAAGAAAGGAATGAAACAAACCAATCAGAGGACCCAAACCTTGAATTAAATGAAGAAAACCCTGGATTAAACGAAGAAAACCCCAAAGATGAATTACACGAGGATTTAAACCAATTGAGAATTTTGAGTGATGAACTGAAGAACACTAGGGAACCCTCTTGGGTTTCCCTCGCCACGTCACTACAAAACATAATAGAGTTAATAAACATTTTCCACAGTGAGATAACTAAGTTGAGAGAATATAGGGCTCGAATGAGAGAGCATTATGGTACTGGTATGTCCAAAGAGGATATAAAAAACCTGAATATCACAAAAGCCCAAATGTGGAGAAAATTTACATATCCGAGAACAGGAGATCCTCTAGATGTGAGGAAGATGCGAGCTTGCATGGACTGGTGTAATACCATCCATGGAGAGAAAACTGGAGGAAGAGATGGTTCATGGTTTTTGACAAGCCTCCATGCAACAATGTCAAGGTCCCACAGTATTTTCTCAGGAAAGTGTGGGTTGAGTTTGTGTTAGGGTTCCATGTGAACTACTTCGACATCATTGAGTTCTAGGGCATCAATTTTGGCTCAGCCCAAGATAGAACTTACACCCACCAGAACCCACTCAAAGGACCTTCTGCACCTAGGCGAGAGCCAAACCCACTTCCTGAACCCCCTGGGAACCTTCTCAGGAATACCACATTTGTGGCTATGTCCTCATAGAGTGAGTAGGACCACCCCGAGAGACACACTTCTGCACAGTCTACTAGTGGTGGGCGAAGGAGAGCAGCTACAGGTGGTATCCATGATGATCCATCCATCTAGACGGGACCAATCCCACATTGTTATTCTCATTGTGGGCATCCATGCCATGTTCCCACGCAAGATCATGCCACAGAGATCTACCTACACCAAGTTAGTTATTGCTTTATTTAATGTTCAAGTATTGATTATACGTTATGAAATCTCATAATTTCTAATAAATTTAACTTAGAATCAGATGTTGATGACTTGATTTATTTTAATCTACATCTATTCAGTGTTGAGTCTCCAACACCAGGGTGGGAGGACGTTGGTTCCTTCAACATTGATGGAGCCATGGCAGCTACAGAGGACATCGCAGCACCATACACATACGCATTTTTCTTTCAGTTTTTAAAGTTAATGTTAGTAGTTAATCTTGTCGTCCAATGTAGTTAATATATAGTAATTGAATCTAAATATTTTTGTGCAAATGAACAAGTGTCTGCAGGAGTGAGTGACCAGCCATCCCCACCAGGGATCAACAAATCCCCTCCCGAGCAGGTATCTTGTAATAAAGTATAAATTTAATTTCAGTTTTGATGGCTTAGATTTGTATAGTTATATTTTTTATGTACTAATATACAAGGCCATGAATATGTATGTAGGTNCCCATATTCCCCCACCACCTTCATTACCTCTTCTAGGGTGGCTCGTTCCATTCTACAGCCAGTTGGGATTTATCACCATACATGACCACTTCGCCCACTCCAATCCACGCCCTCTTCCACCGTGCCCCCTATTTTTGTATCCAACGTCAATGTGGCTACATCCTCCACTATGCCATCCACCCTAGCATCAGAGCAGGTTGTCCAACCCACTGCTCCACATGCCACCCCTGAGGACCAGCCGATTGCTCCACCTGCCAACCCCCAGGACCAACCTATTGTGTTCATGGTGATATTGATTAGTTTATGAAAATATCATGCAATATTAATGAAAATTAACATAGGAGGTAAATTGTATGAGTCATCTTACTGTTTAAATATTGCAAGGTGGCATTGTCGAGAGACTTGGATCACGGAGGAGGGTATCCTACTCACCACTTATGGTCTCGTTTGAGGTGAGTTATTTAATATTTAAAAACATAATTTTTATTTTTAAATTGTGTTTTATAATTGTATAATTTCTTGTAGGAGTTGACATTTGTTTGTTGTCGTTTCAGAGCCCAAGGGGAGTTGCTAGAATCGGTCAAAAGAACCAAGCTTCCTCTATCTTGAAGAAGAGGAAGATCAAATTTGGAGGTGCACATGGGAGCTCTGAGGGTGGGTGGGAATATTGAGAGACACTCCTATGTACACTATCCATGATGTGGCATTTTGGCACAAGTTGCCATATTTTGTATAGGGCATGAGTTTCCATATTTTGTATAGGGCACTAGTTGCCATTGTATATACATTGGGAATGATGTTCCCATTTTTACTAGTACTGTATATGATTGGAAATTTGTGTATATCAATATATCATTTTGCACTTTTGATATTACTTTTCTTTTATTAGAGATTTGCATACATTATGTCTAATGGAGTAGTATTTTACAGTTGATGCACTTGCAATACTTATTGTTGACGAAGCCTAACTCATATTGAACCAACATACTAACACCTACATTCTTATTCATTGTCCAAATTGCAATAGAAGAACTTCTTTGCCTTTTGTATTTACATAGTAATTATTGTCTTATTTTGCAAGCTAGAAATTGATATTGGAATGATATTCTCTTACCATTTGATTGAATGGAAATTTCATAGTATTGATGAGTTGAGAATCATATTGAACATGACTGTTGTTGGCTTGCATCTGTTACATCTACTTGGAAAACATTTATTTTGATAAATTCGGCAATTCATATCATTTGAAGACGAAGTTGACATTGCTTACTCTCATTGAATACGTAAATATTTGTTATTCTATTGTTGATCACTTGCAATTTTAACGATCAATTGTACTTGTTGCAATTTTAATGATTTAAGGGTTAGCATGCATAACATAGGGTTTAGAATCAACGCGAAAACCCTAACCCTAACTAAAGTTTAAAGGTTAGCATGCATAACCTATGGTTTAGAATCAATGATGAAACACTAAACCTAGGAGGGAAACCCTAACATCAATCCTACCTAACCATCTCTTGTGGCCTCTTATAAAGTACCTTTTTGTTTTTATATTAGCATTCCTAGGATTGTATTCATATGTCACATGTTCTTTATAGACTAATCAAATGAAATACTTCAAATATTAAGCATGTATTACTTCCCATAAGTTAGGGTTAGAGCTTCATGAGCACTCCTTGAGCTTCAAAGCTTAAGCATGGATTACTTCACATAATATAGGGTTATAGCTTCATGAGCATGCCTAAGCTACCCTAAATTATTTACTGTAATATCGTATTTAGGGAATCCCTAATAGCCTTCTTACCCACCTATCATAGCCTAAGGTCACTTCCTTTCCTTCCTATCTTACCCACTCACTAATGCCTCACCTCAAATTTTTCCATAACCCATTTTAAAGTGGCAGAAAGACACCCTAAAGGGACTGTATCTAAACAATCATTCCCAACCATACTTAAACAAATTTGATAGTGGTATATAAACATTCATAACTTGGAAAAATATAAGAAAAGGCCTTGAATTTCTTGCAAGTCATTGTGTCATCAAAATCCAAGTGAATATACGTGTTAACATTCCTACTTGACTGGAAATTACATCTTGGACTTTCATAAGAAATTTTACTTGACTGGAAATTTGATTTGGTTTAAGAGTCCCATTGTCTTGGAAACTTGGCACTTATAAAAATTGTTATCACTGATGTTTACTTAAAAGATTGTACCTTTTTCTTGACAAGCTAAAAAGTGAAATATAGGACTGTCATAATGCTAAATGCTTGGCTAGAAATACTTTTGTTTTGACAGTATTTTTCACTAATTCAAAGTGCCATTTCAACTCTTGTTCATCATTAGTACTTGCATTTGGGATTGTACACTCATTTTGGAAAGCTAGAAATTAGTGTTTTGGACTGCCATAAGTATTTTGACTTAGCTGGAAATCATTCTTAGTTTGATAGACCTATCTTCATGAAAAGTGGATTGATTGGGGTCTATGTCATTGTATGTTGGTTGCAAAAGAGGTTGACTTTGTACGATATGAAGATAACAACTCATCAACACCACTAACATGCTTCAACCACATGCATAATTGTAAGGAATATTACATCCAATGTAGTTCATGAAACCCTAGCTATGTTGTAGTGCAGGTATATATATTCTAGGTATATGGTTCTACTAGTTTCTAGTTAAGTGAGACTAACAAATCTAATGAGTTCATAAACCCTAGTTTGTAGTTCTATTTCTAAATATGTGAACCCTAGCTTTTAGGTATGTGGTTTCTAGTTCAAGAAACCCTATATTTCTACATAAGTAAGACTAACCTAGCTCATGATCTCTATGTATGTGAATTTCTACTTTATTAAACCCTAGTTTGTAGTTATATGTGTAAATAGTTATATGTGTAAATTTATAAACCCTAGTTTTTAGGTTTATGGTTTGTAATTCGTGAAACCCTGTTTTTTTGTCTATTTTCTCCTATAGCTTAGGTATATGGTCTAAGTGGTTATACATAAGAGAAACTAAAATATCACAGAAGAAAAAGCACGTGTGAGGATTTTCCTTAGTCATCATCTTGATGGCCTACACAAGTGCATGATGACCTATCCAAAGGGTTGCACTTAGGATAGCTAACAAAATAAACACCATCAAAGTTTACTTAACAAATTCAACCCAAAATTATCTCAAATTAGCATGCCTAACCAATGCTAGAATCTACCCAATCATAAAGGTAATATAAGCTAAAATTCAAATCTCCAAGTACACAATATTTGGACAATTGAAACAGTTCTTATATATATGTGTATATACGATATGTATGTATACATATTTGGAAACCATAAGCGATGCTATCCCCAAACTATCATTGTTGTCATTAAGGTGTTCACACTATGTTTTCCTTGTTAGGATTTATAAACACTGGTCAACTTTCATCATAGAAGCACATGGCCTTTCAGAGAAGTCTAGCACCAGTTTCGACGTCAACATGTCTATCCTAGGATGATTCCTCAAATCCTAGGTCTTTGACTATTGCATTAATACAAGCACCAAGACCTCCATGGAAAATCAACTAAACTTAAAAAAATCTTCTTCTTAGAAAGGATTCAAAAGAAGCTCAAGACTTATCAAGTTAATTTTTCCATGGTCTTTCCCTAACCTCCATGTATCACACAAGAACAGGACTGCAATATCACCAAAGATGTTAGCTCTTTTATTTGTATCTTCTATAGGGTTGGAACCCTAATCCTACCACCTTCGACTTCACAACAAGAGCTACAGAATCTACAAGACAACCAGCAATTCCTCTTGTATTATATATCATTCTCCAATATTTACTTACATATATAAACCCTAGTGTCCTCATGCATATCCAAGTTTCCTCATGTAATGCATTCCTCCTCTAGTTGTGTACATCATTTTCTTATTCCCAATGCTCCTCGACATATGTGTTAGAGGTGGTTACGATGCTCCAATGCTTATCCTCAATATGTGTGCCAAGGTGGTTACTATGCTCATTTGCTTCTCCTCAACATGTGTGTGAAGGTGGTCACTATGGTCCAATATTTCACTTATCTTCATCCTAATATCACAAGGCAACCCAAAAAAATAAACCCTATTCCAAGTGTATGTTAACACCATGAAGATACATCCCTTAGGGCACTCTTTCCAACCATATAACATATCCAAAATCTCTTATTACAACAAATTACAACATCAACAAACCTACTCTTTTATTTTCAAGATATATGTTAAAAAATTTATTTTCAAGATATGTGTTAAATCACTTAACAAATTCAACCCAAATTTTTTCCAAATTAGAATTCATAATTAATATTAGAATATACCCCGTCTTGGTTTTTGGACCCCGACATTGAATTGGCCAGGCATCCTTGAACGGATTTTGCAAGCCTACTACAACTCACCATAGAACGTTGACCGGGGATCCGATGGATGAACCGTCAGTTCTGTTGGGATCGTGGCACAGGATTATGGCCAGGGTGGCCTCCCACCCGACTCCACACGGCCCGAGCATGCCTGCAGGACAGATTTTGAAAAATAGGGTTTCACCCCAGTGGATTCCATGCATCCCTTGCAACAGTGCACCGTCCCTACAAAACCCTGTGTCAGGTGTTCGGGGGTGGCGTGCCCATGGATTCCATGCCCAAACACACCTGTTGGAGCTGACAGATTTGGAAATCGCTGCACGGTTTGGTATGGGGACCTCAACCTTGAATCGGCCCAGGCGTCCTTGAATGGATTTTGCAGGCCTACTCCAACTTGCCATAGAACGTTGACCAGAGATCCAAGGGCCCTCCCCCTAAAATTTGCATGGCCCAGGCATGCCTCCAAGACATATTATGCAAACTAGGGTTTCACCCAAGTGGAGTGTAAATTCAATTACCCAATCTCATTCAATATAGTCATTTGGATCCTCTCTGTTGCAAATTGCCTCCATCAATCTATCGTGCTCTGAATGAGGCAAGAAGTATCATACCTTGGTTGAGTTCTTGTTTGAAATTGTTTGTATATGGATGTTCATGCCAACAATCAAGTTTGTGAAGTGATAGACCACATAATCTGGTCTATAATCCACGAATACATGCCCACTAGTTCTTCTTGATTTCCCATCTAGTGTAAGATATTCACCCTCAACCACCATCAAGCCAATAGGAAATTCATTTCCTTCATCATCAATAAATGATCCGTTCAGGATTTTATTACCTTGAATGCATTATGCCAACTAATAATCAGTGCCCCATTCATTGTCTTTCGGGGAAACAATTGCATATATGTGTCCTGGTTCTACAAGATCTGACTCTATGGTCATAGTCTGTCAAAATCGATGACTGGCCCTCCTCTAAGTGGGTTGTTTCATCGACTACATGTGGGTCTACTTCAAGTGACACATGATCCCAGTCGTCAACCCAATCCATGCATTTGCATTCATCCCATTCACCACTGCTACAAGGACTGTAAAAGCAAGCAATTTTTTGCGTCCATATTTCAAATAGGGGGTTGTTTGAGCTTCGAACTGAATGAAATCCATGTGTTCCTTGTATTATGCCACAACTATAGGTACGGGATTGATCTATGTCAACCACGTGCCAAAAATTCCTAACTGGCCTCCCTACCTGTTGATGTATGTTGCACTTTAGTTCGGTCTGACATTGTTGCAGAGCACCATTGAACTATGGATTTTGCATCTTTGATATGGGGGTTTATGGTAAACCTCATCTCCTCCCTTCGTAGTGCGGTCTTGATGCATGCACTGGCCCCTTCATGCTCACCTTTGTCGTGCCCAATATCAAAGTAGTTCCATACAAGTTTTATGTAACATACTCATCCATTGGAAGACTCGAGCATTTTTGAACTGGCCTGCACAACCATCTGACCATATCAAATGTTGATCCATCTGTATATCTCTCTCCTTTAGCTAGTCATAGAAAATTCGAAAACAATGTTGCACATAATGCAGATCATGGCATCTCTCATCACTTATGTAAAAGTTTGTCTTATTTTGTATTATCATGTTGTTAATGCTGATCTCAGGGCCATGCCTATATGTAATATGTACCATGATGCTGACTTGGTCGGAATGGTAGTATTGACTTTGAATTTCATTTTGTGGCTGAAGGGTGTAGTTTTCTACAAAATCCACAATTGACAATATGGTCCCAATGGGAAAGTTGTCCCTGGATTTTCTATATTGCTCATCTTTCCATTGCGCTACATGCACATGTTGAACATACTGCTCGGTTTTCTTGTATAACTTCGTAAAAAAATCACATACCCATACTTGTTGCCATTAAAATAAGGGTAGTATTAGAAGGTGACCTTTAAAGAATGTATATGTAGAAACTGAACATGTAAGAGAAAAACATGTAAAAATCATTATGCACCTATGACTTCACCAATGCAATATTTTTACTTTCCTTTGTACTATCTGATTGATAGGTTACGTACTTGAAGCTCTACATCTCCATGCTCATATTTCCAAATTGATGCTCATCGCTTCCATGAATGCAATGATTCAAAAGAGAAAACCCACTGCACCTAGAAAAATTCCCATATAGACATGATTTTCCATAGTATTTTTGTCCTTCATTCCTTGGACACATGATGGTGACAATAAAACCTCTTGATGCATTCGATGGTATTATGGATTCATTGCATTCCTGATCAAGGTTAGTATGCAAATCACAAAATATATGTTTATACGTGTCATAAAAATATTCATATTCTACATGGTATCTACAACAACATGTGTTTCAATCAATGGATATATGAATGTACCATGGTTTACATTTCTCAAAGGACCTCCGGCCCAGGTTCAATTGTGCGTGCTCATTCTTGAATCTCTGGTAGATTCCAGTCTGTGTTGTGTCAAGAAAGTGTTTGACGTAGGGTTCACATTTAGTAGAACCTTTTCTCATCTTTAGCACGTCTCTTTTCTTAGATGAAGGTCTGGTATGATCATGCCAGAACTTTTTTACTAAGTCCTTAACATCATCAATTAGCTTCATATCTCAACGAGGCAACCTGTCGACAAAATCCCAACAATCTTTTCCACCTGGAGTCTGAAGATTTTCTCTTATAACAAAGTACTTCTTAATAGCTTTTCTATTTAATTTAGGTATGTGTGAACTATGTGAAAGGAGGCGACGTTGCCGTGTGGACTTTGTTACAACTGATTCTGATAACACACGATGAGCCACACAAAGATATTTATTACGAGACATCTTCCTAATCGCATTAAAAGAAGATTAGAGATTTCTAACAATATGATTGTTAGCCTCTTAACTTCTAACCATCTTTATGCCCATAATTCTCCTAACAACAACTAAACAATTTGACTTTAACAAACATAGTAATAATTGAAATTTACTTGCATCGCCTTTGGATTCAAAATATTCCTTCATTAATTTGCTACATTTCCAACCGATAGTGCGTTTGGGAAACTTACCTTCAAGTCCTAATAGAAAATTTTCGTCCACATGGATACGTTTAGGAGTCCTTATTCTTGCAGTAGACAGTTGAGGTAGGGAAGGTGGACATGAGCTACGAATCCCAAGGATTCTTTATTGTGGTGCTTCATTCACATGTCGGTCCATATTGGGAGTGTGCTTGACATGGTTGTGGTATTCTTCGAGAGATTGAAAATTAATCATTTCTCGTAGGTCCAACTCTTGATACTCAGCGTCTCTCAATATACCTATGCCTTCAATAGCTTCAACATATCTCATCGATGGTTTTTTGGTTGGATACTGTGTTGATATTGGAATATGAGTTGGGTCCATTGGACGCAACCACTTTACCCATGGTTCTGAAGTAGAGGTTGTTATGTCATCAATTATGTTAGGATTGGTCGCATTATCAGTGGAAACGTCTGGACCATGTCTCACTCTCTCCATTGCCAACCTGGCCTTTTCTCTTACCTCATTTTCCTTTTCAATGGGCATATTCCTTCTAGTTTTTCTTGCTCTATTACATGAGTTTCCCATCTCCAAGATTTTCTTTATCAAAACTATGAGGTCTACGCCTGCATAAGAAGCAACAAATAAGGTATTAGTTCCATTATACAAGAAAGATGATGTGTTCCAACATAATTAACTAAATTAAAGATATGTTAGCCTTGTAATTATTGGCATTGATACATAAATGATGATTAAAGGTTTCTCTTTATGTTCGAACTAAATTTTCATTTATATACCCTATTTGAGTCAAGTAAAGAGAGTCAAGTTTGCAGGTATTATAGCTATAGGATTATGAATTCCTTTGTGTTCAAAAATTATTGGAATTGAAAAGAAGATGAGTGAAATATTCTTCATTTCCAACACCTTCGGACGAGATGACATTACACGTAATATGCCACATTAGCTGTGACAGAAGACACAGGTTGGTGTTTGGATGTCTTGGGAATAAATTGAATAAATTACACTCATTAAGTTACAAGTTAACTATTAAGAGAACAAATTGACTAATTACACAATGAGGAGGTTGCAAAACCCCTGAAAAAAGGAGAAATCATTGAGGTAGAGGCATCCTTTTCAAGCTCAATGGCATGTTATGATAAATCTAGCATGAAGAGGAGAGCATGGACAAGTTGGTGAACTATTCAATATGGACCCTATCCTATGATTGCTTCCAAGGTTTTATACAAATTGAAGAGTCTCAATAAAAAACCTCATCTATGCCATTCTTGTGGGAAATCAAAATATATTCATGTGCAAATGATTATTGGTCTACATTGCATACTTCATCTTGTATAGAGAATATGGACAACTTGGTGATTCAATATGGACCCTCTCCCATGATTACTTCAAAGGTTTTTTTTTAATCGAAGAGTCTCAAGATATAACTTCATCTATGCCATCATTATGTGAAATCAAAATATATTCATGTGCAAATGTAAATTAGTTAACACTGCATACTTCATCTTGTATGGAGAATATGAGGCTTGTTTAGTTGTGAAGTTGGGAATTCTTCTTGTGAAATTAAATGTTGTCTATGAGAGAGATATTTTTGTAGGAATATGATAAGACATAAATCAATGAAATGATCTGAAAGCTTGTGAATGAAAACAATTATTTACAATTCACCATACCTATTCAAAATGATCTCTTCTTGCAATGAAAACTTGTAGTTTGAATGTATCCACTAAATTCCAAAACCACTGAATATGTTTATTAGATTCAAAGAGTGATATTCTATCCAATAGATCAAAGAGTGATGATTGAGTGTGATCCAAATTGCAGTGTTCATGAGCATAAAATGCGTGAAAAGTTGTAGAAAACCCATGAATATTGGTAGCAATCCTGAGAATCTGGATCTCTGGTTTTTTTTAACTAGTAATAGGTGCACGCATGCGTATTTGAGCACGCTTGTGCGAATTAATGCGTACTCACAAAACTACACACATGTGCTCCTACCTAACATTTATAGCATTTACTCGCTAACTTTTGTCCCATTTAATAACTAATGTTCTTCAATAACGTCTTGGTATTCACACATGTATGAGTATTTTTACAATATATTCTTAACCACTAATTTCTTCTTAGGCCCATGGGTGCCATTATGAGGTCTTAGGCTCCTTACCTATGGCTAGTGGAGGGTAAGGGAGGCATCCAGCACTGACCATCATCACCATAATAATCATCATCATAGTCATCATCATCATAATCATCATCATCATAGTCATCCTCATCATCATCATCATAGTCATCATCCTCATCATCATCATTGTGATCAACTCGAATCAAACTTGGAATGGTTTCTTGTTATATATAAATAACAGGATAGAGAAAGCTCTGTTAATAAGTTGTCTTTCAAATTTTAAAGATGTGCTATTAGAAGGGCCATGCTGTATTGAGTATAAAATGGCTTACTATAAATACTGATTACTAAATATTGAAAATGGGTGAAATCTCATTACTAAATCTTGAAAAACGTTGAAATATTTAATACACATATAAACAATCATTACACTGATGGCTAGACACTTGTTTGAAGATTTCTAGTACGAGATGATCTGTTTTATTCTATGGAACGTACATTTGCAGACATCAATGAACAATCGTCACATGAAAAGCAATTCATGAAGCACAGGATCTACAGAATTGGAATTTTAATCACCCCCATTACTTTGAAAACACCCTTTCGGCATCATTTATATAAGAAATTCACTATCTTCAAGAACAAAAGCTCAACTGATCAACATCTTACCCCCTAGGACATCAAACAAGACTAAAGAGAGCACAAGATGAATCGATACGACTTATCCCACAAGGAACTCAAGGGATAACTAATTCAAGATGAAGTATATTTTCCATCATATCAAAACAAGTGCCAAAAATGCATTCTAAAAGGAGGTTGAGCTACTACACTAAGCTCAGGCTCAACTTTCTACTCTAAGCTCAGGCTCAGCTTTTATCATAATCATCATCATCATAGTCATCCTCATCATCATCATTGTCATCATCCTCATCATCATCATCACCATCATTGTTCATCATCATCGTAGTCGTCATCATCATCATCATCATCATCATCATCCTCCTCCTGCTCCTCCTCATCATCCTCATCCTCATCCTCATCATCATCATCATAGTCATCATCCTCCTCATCTTCATCATCATCATCATCCTCATCCCCATCATCACCATCATAGTCATCATCCTCATCATCATCATTGTCATCATCATCACCATCATAGTCATCATCCTCATCATCATCATTTTCATCATCATCACCATCATAGTCATCATCATCCTCATCATTGTAATCATCATCATAATCATCGTCATCATAGTCATACTATTCATGATCATCATCATCATCGTCGTCATCGTCGTCATCATCATCATCATCATCATTATCATCATCATAGTCATCACCATCGTCATCATCATTGCTGATCATCATCGTCATGGTCATAATCATCGTCATCGTCGTCATCATCAACATCATCATCCTCATCATCATAATCCTCATCATCATCATCATAATCATCATCATCATAGTCATAGTCAAAATCAAAGAAAATTTTCAACTAAACCTATCATCCTCATAGTCATAGTCATCGTTATCATCATCACCATCATCATCCTCATCATCATCATCATCATCATCACCATCATTTTCATAGTCATCATCCTCATCATCATCATTGTCATCATCACCATCATTTTCATAGTCATCATCCTCATCATCATCATTGTCATCATCCTTATCATCATCATCACCGTCATTGTTCATCATCACCATCATCGTCGTCATCATCATCCTCCTCATCATTATCATCATCCTCCTCCTCATCATCATCGTCATGGTCATCATCATCATTCCATTGAAAATGCTTAAAAATAAAATCAAAGCAAAGTTTCAACTAAACCTATCATCATCATCATCATTGTTACTCATCATCGTCATCATCATCATCATCATCATCATCATCATCACCATCGTCATCGTCACGTCATCATCATCATCATCATCCTCATCCTCATCATCCTCATCATAGTCATCATCCTCATCATCATCATTGTCATCATCCTCATCATCATCATCACCATCATTGTTCATCATCATCATCATTGTCTTCATCATCATCATTGTTGGCCACTTTTCCTAACTTGCGCGACCCAGGTTTTGCGCAGCCTGTCAACCCAACAAACATCTAAGATATCGTCCTAACAGAGCAAGCCCTATCGGCAACGCCCACAGAGCAGGCACAGTCTCACCTGAGATATCTCTTTGATGGGTAACTGCTGGAACCATGTTTCCACGATTGTCAAGGGATTATAGTCCCTTGGCGTGCGACCAAGGTGGTCGATGAAGGAAATTGGATGGCTAGATGGTGGAATCAATTTGAATGATTGAGCACAACAATAGGTCAGTGCGTGCAACCTATCCTTGTTCCCGACATCGCAACTAGTGCGGAGCAGCTGACTCGTACTAACAAACTGTCTGCGACTCACGTCGTGACTTAAGACATAAAAGCATAGGCTGATATATGCATATATTTCAATGATGCTTCCCTAAAATTCATCTACTAATTACAGTATAACATCAGGCATTTAATCCATATTTCATCATCATACACGAAGCAAATAACAACCATTCACATAAAAATTCATAGCATTAATAATCCACTCAAACACAAGATATAACGTGGAAACCCATATGGGAAAAACCACTAAGGTGTTCTTCATCTGGCATGAGAAAAGGGTATAGCACCTTGCAATCTATAGGATGCAGACTGATCATATGATATGTCTTTATGACTCAGACTTCTGGTTCTCATGCTCTTTGGTTTGTTCTTCTACCCTACTTCTACTCCTAGCAGTCTGTGCACACAACAGCCAGATCCGCGGCTCAACAACCTCCTATCGCTACTAGACTCTTCCTGAGTCTTCTCCTCTTCTACTCTCTACAGAATTACAGTAAAAGGGCGTCTGTCGCTATGGATCACGTATGAACAACCCACAATAACTATTGAAAGACAACTATCACCAACAGGGGATCACCAACCCCCTGCAACAACCCAACCCTCTAACTATTGAATCTCTCCTATTTATACTATTTTACATGACCACTTTGGGTCGATTGCATACAGGCAGTCTGTTAACTATCACCAATAGCTTCCCCTCAAGCTACAACTATGGTGATCATGACCTGACATGAGGCACTATTGGCCTAACTTACAAATATTCCCTTGTATGTGCGTAATCGGAGGCTTACGCCGTCTTAATCAACCACTATCTGCACCTTTCGTTCTCTAGTCATTATCACCTACACGCCCATGCACTCATCTTTCCTTCATCGCGCGCCTCTCCATTCTGTCTGCATTGGTCCTTTTCTTCCTTCGCGACCTTCCTTTCTTTCTGTCGCATGCGCAGTGCACCTTGTTTTGCTTATGCACTAACTTCTTCCTTGCACTCCTTTCCTAGGCCAATAGGCCCCCAACACTCGCATGTGGCTCGTCCTGAGCCACTAAGAAGTGGACATAGCAGGTGGTAGGACGTGTACAGTTGTTTCTTTTGACAAATTTTTTTTTTTTTGTGGTGGTGTTTCCTGCACCAGGGCCTCATCCCATACTTAGAATAATTTTTATATTACAAAGCTTTAGTTACTTTAGTCATACAATTTATTTTGTGGCATCCTCTGAAGACTCTTAATGGCGAGTTCCACTTCTGAATTTCATTAGGGTTGTTAGTGTGTCAGTCTGACAAAGAAATCCAACTCTTATTATCATTCTCAGGCTCTTGGGGTTTTCCTTTTGCTTATGACAGCTTGTCTCTTGTTTTTCTTCCCCGATTTCATCGTTTTCTTCATCCTCTTTTTCCCCGTCTTCTTGCTTTGCCAATTCCTTTTCTGCAGAGCTGGGTGGTCCAGTACCCAACACGGTCGGAACGGACATGTTCCAATAGTTCCGCTTCGATTGATTGTACCATGCATTGAAGGTTTTGTTGTACAGGATGAATAAAGTCTGTGAGGCGCTTGGATTTTGACTGATGTTTCTCTACCTCAGCTTCCCTTGCTTGTTCTTGTTCGCGAAGGGTCTACACTTTTTTTTGCAGTCTCTTGAACTCTGCATTTTTGGTGACTTTCTGATGAAGGGGCAGGTTCCTCATTTTCACCTTTGCAGTGCTGATTTTCTCATCTGCCTCTTGCACACTCTGTCTGATCTACTTAGTTGTTTCATCTTCGAGCAGTGCTCCCCAAACAGTAGCAACAACATCTGCGACCTTTACATAGAGTGCTTCGCCTTCTCTGATTTTCTCAGCAGCTTCAGACGCTGCTCTTCTTCTTTCCTCAAGCACCTCTGGGGGTATACTTGGCATCTGTCTGGCTTGCAGCTCTTCCACTTGCTACCAAAGATCCTACGCAATTTTCACGAGCCTGGTTACTTTAGCCATGGAGTCTTCATCTTCTTTCCCCGCTTCTGGCGGGAATGCTGCAATGGAATTCCTGATGGAGTCCACTAATGTGACATATATTTTTTCACACACTAGTATTTCCTACTCCTTTTCGACAAGGAGGGTGATGCACCCCTACAGTTCTTGCTCTTTCTACTTCAACAAGGCCTTGCACAACTTTGTCTTTCATTGTTGTTTTGCTTCCTGATAAGCAACAACATTTTTCCTTTGCCAAATTTCAGATGCGATTGCCTACTGAATTTCATAGACTTCATTCAAGGATAGCTTGGTGAAGTTGATCTACGCACTATCATCGTCAGGGCCTGCACTTGTCTTTGCATCTACCTCTAGTGCCTGCCTTTGAATCGTCACTTTTATTGGTGGCACTAATGCTGGTGTAATGACAGGAAAACTGGGTCAACACCATATGTCTCGACCTCCATAGTGGCTTTGACATCCTGAATGGCCTCTATTAACTTTTTGAGATGGCCCTCGACTTGGTTAGCAATGTTTAATTGTTGCATCCTTAGACTAGTGAGGTTATCTTGCATGACCTTAGAAATGACTTCGGCAAGCTCCTGCACATCATCTTAAGTCAATATGCTCGTGTTCGTCGTTCTGTCGTATTTTTGCTTCTGTAAGGATGATTGTCCCTCTTCTTGCTGTGAATGCGTCTGTGTCTGTGCATGCTCTTGACTTGGTGGGAGGTCTGATGCATGATGGTCTGAGTTACCCATATCATCATCATCTTCATTGTGTTCCTATGACTGATCATCTTGGTTGTCGGCACCTTCCTTCTCTTCACCATTAACTTGGTGAAGCGGTGGTTCCTCTGCATTCTGCCCTTCAGGAAGCGACTTTACTAGTGGGCCGCGCCATTCCTCCCACCAAAGGTTTATAATTGCATCCATGTCATCATTTGTCACCTTGAAGTATGCATGGTGCACCTTCTTGAGTGGGTCCCTTTTCAGCAGTAGGATTATACTATGCTCTTCAGCTTGGAACTTGATAAAAGTTGCATACCTGTGCACCGTCGCAGCGTGAATTCTGTGGGATTGGCGGACAACATAACATAGCACCTCTGCATGTACAAATAATGCAATGTTGTTGTCCTTCTATCGATTTTTGTCCCCCTTGTCTTCCCACAAATTCTGGTTCCTTGCACTAAGGCAAGGTAGTGGGACATCCATCTGAACGTAATCCAACGGGTTACCCCACACAGTGAATGAAATCAAGATCAGCAGCCAAGAATAGTGGAATTTGTAGGTGTCCTTGTGTTGAGCCTGCATTGCATCGTCTATAAGTCCGTTCATCAAGTAGAATGACTAGTTGAATACTCCTCCTAGCGCACATAAATCAGCGAATTCCATCACCACTCTGAACATTGCTTGGGTATCATCTTGTGGAGCATCTTACAAGATAGGATCTTTGCGGCAACACACACAATTTTGTCCAGCATGGGCCCAATCAAGAAGCCTCGGCTTGCTTGCTGAAGGTTATGCTTCCGCTTGATAGGGTTAACATCTTGCTTGGCCAAGTATGGCGCAGGATCATCGCCTTCATTTGGGAGGCTAGTGATCCTTGAAATTAACTCAGCATCGACTGGATATGGCTGATCCAGCCATAGGAATCCTCCGTGGAAGCAGACCAATAACTGCTTCACATACGTATTGACTTGTATGCTATGGACAAAGTGAGGCATGAACAGCATGTTTATCAGACCTGCATGGGCAAGTCCCTCATCCCAATCCATTGGCCTAAGAAACTGGGCATCACTTGTAGCGGGTTGGTCAACAACCATGCAGTCTGTTATTTGTAATCCTTCCTGCTGTCGAGTGTCAAAGTCTTGGAACTTCTATGTAGCCAACTCAGGCAGGATATCCTTTAGCAGGGGAATGGCGATAGGAATTCGTGGCGCGACCAGAGTAGTCACTACCTTCTTTGGGAGACCGCTCTCCTCTGCATCGATTCTCCTTGGCTGAATATAGTGCAGGAAATTTGGATCAGCTCGCTTTGCTCCCAGCCCTTTTCATGGCATTGATTCTTCTTCCTTGACATCCTATGCTTCTTTTCCAGCAAGTGCCTTTCCTCGGTCATCCATAGCGGCTATCTCCTTACGTTTTCTACGTCGTGGTTGTGGTATTCCAGATGCATCTCTTGGTTGTGTCTCTTTAGGATTCCTCGACTCTTCGTCAAGCACTGCAGCTACTTGTTTTGGTCCTGGAGCAACTGGAATTATTTGAACTAGGTTAGGTACACCATGTGACCTCGAGGTTGGGATGGTAGCATGACCATCGCCTTTGATATGCTGGTTGCACGTTCTTGCCATGGGGTCAATCTCTGGTTGTTGCTGCGGTTGTTGTAACTCGGGCGACTGTAGTTCTTCTTCCTCTTCAATGAGGCAACCAAAGATAACAGTTGCTTTCGATGCCTCACTCTCACTAGGAATGTCAATTACCATGGACGTTGGCGTAATTGAACACGGATTGCAGGGTCTAGATCTGTAATCATGTGGCTCTAGTTTTCTTAGGTCTTCACTGCACGGAATAGAATGCTTGATGGGGAGGCAGAATATTTATGCATTCCTTTGCATCCTATAATCATCACTTAACGAGATGCCGGGTTCTAATCGATCTCCCAGGTTGCTTCTGCCGACACTTTCTTCATTAAATTTTGTAACTCACTTTACGGGTTGTACCTATCAGCATAGTTATGGTCGTTATGGAGAGGACGGGTGATGGGACTAAAAGGTATGTTACCCTACTCCTCGTACTATGTCAAATTAATGTCACTTAACTGTCACAAATACCTGAATCTTTGTCAAATATTCGTAGTTTAATGTCGGCCAGCCTGTCATTCTGGATTTTTGCATCCTTTTACCGCTTTTTTCTTTGCCCCATGCACTAACGGATTTTTTCTTTGCTTGCTTTTTCCTATGCCAGTGTTAGCTTTTTGCACCTATTTCTGATTCTACACAAATTTCCTTTGTCGCATAATTTTATTTGTTTGCGCAAATTCCTTCTATACCCGTCATGTGCTTCCTTTTTCTTTCTTTAGCTTGCAAAGTGACTTGGTTCTTGTGTGTTTCAACCCTTGCACTTATCTCTTAGGTTTTTTTTTTTGAACTCGGGATGTTATACATGTCATAGTATGGTTTCAAGTGACTGGCATTCACCATACTCACGACATAGGTACCATCTAACTTATAGAGTTTTACTGCGCTCGCATCAGTGATGTGCCCGATCCTATATAGCCCTAGCCAAGGTGTCTTCAACCTGCCCAGGTGGATCTCTAGATAGACTGTACTACTGAATGGTTGCACTACATTGGTGAGAATTATCCTCTTTGACAGGGTTCTCAACAACTATATTCTCCTTTATCGTCTGAAGAAGTGCAGCATCAATTGTCGAGTGCTCATCCGCAAATTCAAATGTATGCGCAGATTGGTTAGAAAGTCTTGTGCAGTGTTGGGTTCCTTGTCGTGGCTCCATAGAGGTATACCAGGTTCTAGGTGTCTTCTCCAATGTGTGTATGAAACCCTCACAGGTTGGTATCTCTCTTGACTCATTCTCCACCCATCGCACAAACCTTGTAACTCTTGCCCACCTTCTCATAGAGACTTTGAGTAATCTACTTTTCCAACCCTCTAAAGCCTCTCCCGAGTCAGATGTAAATGAACTCATGCATCTTTGTCTCAGGTTACCATCGGTAGTAGGTTTAATGTAATCTTCGTGCAGAGTTGTGACATTGTAGATCTTCTCGAGATAGTCACCCTGTCCCTCATTGTAGACATGCTCGACGTATCTCTATCCCTCTAATGGATCGATGGGTGATACTACCCTCATTTCCTCATCTTTGAATGAGAGAATAATTTTCTTGAAGTATATAATGGTCTGATTGTCTATCGCCCAATCTATTCCCAATAGAGTAGGGTATGGGTTCGTGTCATCAACAATGTTAATGACTTCAAAGTCTGCAAATGTGCGCAATCCTTTGACATCGATGGAGACATTGCTTAACCGGCCAATGGGTAGGAACTTCACCTGATTGGCAAGTTATAACTGGATAGGAGACCAGTCCAAGCACATCTTGCCCATACTTTCCCAAGTTTGTCGTGTCAAAATATTGATGTCTGAGCCCAGATCCAAGATGATATAATCCATGTCGTAGTCACCTACCTGCACAGTCATCCTCAACTCACAGCCAGTTTTAATTTTTTTTCGCACTTGGTTAACTTTATTTTCAGGTCACGACTCTACAGGTATCTCTTCTATCATTTCTTGTATTTTTGTAGTTGTGTATTTATCTTGCATTAGCGTTAAAAAACTTGACATAAAGGTTCTTAGCTTACTAACCTTTGATGGGACCTTTTTTCTGGAATATGCGTTGAAATGGTTCAGCCATTTCCTTGACTTCTACAGATGTTGAGGGTACTTCTGGGCCTATGAATTATGATTATATGTCCCAGAATACTTTCTTCTATTTCTGGATGTTCAGTGGCTCCTTTTTCTACATCGCTGGCCTTACTTATGGCTGCGGTTGTTCTTGCGATTTATCCTGGTTTGCTCCAGCCGTCGCACCTCCTCAAGTTACGACAGCGATGTTCAGGTCTCGTGGTTCAACTGTAATCATTTGAACATTCACATTTGGATTTGGGTTTGGGTTCGGATTCGGGTTTAGTGAATGGTTAGGTTCTGCTGTGGTCCTTGCTTTCCACTTTGCGATTAGCTAAGTACATTGTTCAACATTATGGTCCTCTCCCTTATAGTACAAACATGTCTTCGCTGGCTCTAAACAATCTCTAGGATAGTGACCCGGTTGTCCATAGTTATAGCACGTAAATTGACCTCTTTCTCTACCAAATCCTCCTCCTCCACCTCTTCCTCTAAATTTGCTGCCACCCCTTCCCTGCGGGTGTGGTTGGTGTGGTGGATATTGGTTCTGTTGGTAGAGTGGCTGATATGGATTTTGTTGCACATATGGCTGTTGAGGCATGTACTGTGGTTGGTACTGATTAGGTGGGAACTACGCATGCTGATATAAGGCTTGCGCTTATTTATCCTGAGCGAACCCTTCATTCTTTATTAAGTAGGTATCAACAGTATTTTCTTTCAAGAGCTCATATGCTCTACAATATTTCTCATCATGTCCTACTGATTTACAAAATTTACAAAATAGGTTTGTAGGGGTACTTACAACTTTTTGCAAATATAAAAATTCTTCATCGCGATGGCCTCTTGACTGGAATATGTGACACCATGGTATCCCATATCCATTTAATGGGTTGGGTGCACCTAACGCAACGTAATTCATGAAGGTCGAACAGTTATCCTTAGTGTGTCTGTTCATTCTACATTTTGTGCACCACAAATATTCTTATGCTTCTTTACCCTTCTTGATGTCTTGAATTTGTATCGCCAAATTGACCAGCTACAATTGGATCTGCACCATCCTTGCGGCACCATTGCCAATGGGCGAGGCCTCTAACTTCATTTCTAGTTCTAGTGCTTATTTCTGCGATTCAATCTTCTGATGCATTAACGGCCGTCAGATGTGTGGTAACAGTGTAGCAATAAACCACTCTTTATGATGCACATCAGACATTTGGAAGCTTACCTTGGCCATTAGTGTTTTAAACCGTTGGTCAAAATCCCATACCGTTTCCGCAAGTGTTTGTTTGATTTCTTTGATTTCAGTAATACACTGCGACTCCAACTTAGGTTTCTTGAACTCAAAGATCATTACAGCTCGGATCTCTTCAAGGGTATTCTATGGTGTTCCAATTGGTGCAGTGCAGAGCTTCATGAGCCAGTCTAGCACATGACCCCTCAAGTTCGTGACCATCTGCGCCTTCTTTATGTCTGCATTATGCACTAAACCCACCATCCAAACAACTTCACAAAGGAAACAATGTTTTTTTGGGTCTTCCATTCCATTTCCATTGAATGTGGGTAACCGGATATCTATCGCAGGCATTAAGTTAGCGTCGGGGTTTTCTGGGACAGGATTCAAAGGGGGTGTACCTTCTTGTCCACTAGTTATAGGGCTAGCACTATCCGTATTAGCATTCCTTTCTGGGGATGAAACTCTATATCTTGCCTCTAGTGATATCGTTGGTGTTATGTAGTTGCATTCTGACCTCGACGTCTCCTCAGAATCCTTAGAATCTTCAGGTCCTTCTGAAATTAGGCTATAGTCCCCCTCTTTTGTCACAAGACCCTTCGTCTTCGCACGATCGAAGTTCATGTTCGCTTTCCTTGAACAAACTAGGATTCTATCACCCCTTTTTGGTTTTATTTCTCTTTCCTGATCTGAATATTCTTCCACTCCTTAGGACTCCCACTTCTAGTTCAGGTTCTGTACTTCCAGGGAACATTTCAAATAATCCTTTCCCATCTTCGTAATAGGTCATCTGCAACATAGCCTCCTTTTAGGCACGCAAATCAACTGCTCAGTTGCAAAATACCCTTCTCATAGGCAAGCATTTTTATCCATGTACTGATACGTAATAAGTACCTTCTTCGAGATCCTTTGAACAAATTTCTTTCAGCTTCACTATATGAGGTTATAGTGTCTACTGTAAACTCAGTAATATATCCTTGCAATATACTATCAACCCAAAAATCAACAGCTCTAGAGATGGTATTACTTACACTGGTTACCTCACGAACCAACCGATCACTCCACTCGATGGTCTCTCTTCTCTGGAAGTTTGTCTTCTTATTCGCCAATATTGACAACTATTCATGGAGTAAAATGGGGAACTCAACAAAGATCTTGTGAATACCAGAATATATATATTCGTCTATCCAGTTCTATGCGCTCAACTGTGTCCCCGCGCTCTCTTCTTGCGTGAATGCTAGTGTTTTAGAATCCAGCCAATATTCTATCTCGTTCTTCGTTGGATGCCACAACATTTCCCTCATTCTGAGGTCCTGACAACAGAGCCATTTATTGGCCACTTTTCCTAACTCACGCGACCCAGGTTCTACTCATCCTTTCAACCCAACAAACACCTGAGATACTGTCCCAACAGAGCAAGCCCCTTCGGCAACATCTACAGAGCAGGCGCAATCTCACCCGAGATATCTCTTCGATGGGTAACCACCGGAACCATGTTTCCACGATTATCGAGGTATTATAGTCCCTTGGTGTGCGGCCAAGGCACTCGACAAAGGCAACTGGATGGCTGGAAGGTGGAATCAATATTTTGCGACTGAGCACAACAATATGTCAGTGTGTGCAACCTATCATTTTTGTCGACATCATAGCTGGTGCAAATTGTGCGGTGCAACTGACTCGTACTAACAGACCGTCTGCAACCCACGTCATGACTTAAGACATAAATGCACAGGCTGATATATGCAGATATTTCAATGATGCTTCCTTGAAATTCATCTACTAATTATAAAATAAGGAATTTAATCCATATTTCATCATCATATAAGAAGAAAATAACAACCATTCGCATAAACATACACACCATTAATCATCCACTCAAACACAAGAGATAACGTGGGAACCCATCTGGGAAAAACAACCAAGGTGCTCTTCATCTGGTCTGAGAAAATGGTATAGTACCTTGTAGTCTGCAAGATGCATACTTATCATATGATATGTCTTTATGACTTAGACTTCTGGTTCTTATGCTCTTGGGTTTGTTCTTCTACCCTACTTCTACTCCTAGCGATCTGCGCACACAGCAGCTAGATCCGCATCTCAATAGCCTCCTATAGCTACCATACTCTTCTTGAGTCTTCTCCTCTACTACTCTCTACAGAATTAAAGTAAAAGGGCATCCTTCTCTACAGATCTCCCCTGAACAACCCACAATAACTATTGAAAGCCAACTATCACCAACAAGGGATCACCAACCCCCTCCAACAGCCCAACCCTCTAACTGTTGAATCCCTCCTATTTATACTATTTTGCATGCCCACTCAAGGTTGACTGCATATAGGAAGTCTGTTAATTGTCACCAATAGTTTCCCCTCAGGCTATAGCTATGGTGATCATGACCTGACACGAGGCACTATCGGCCTGACTTACAAATATTCCCTCGTACGTGCGTAGTCCCAGGCTTACACCGTCTTAAGCAGCCACTATATGCACTTGTCATTCTCTAGTCATTATCGCCTACATGCCCATGCGCTCACCTTTTCTTCATCGTGCGCCTCTCCATTCTATCTACGCTGGTCCTTTGCTTCCTTCGCGGCCTTCCTTTCTTTCTATCGCGCGTGTGATGCAGCTTCTTTTGCTTGCGCATGAACTTCTTCCTTGTGCTTCTTTTCGAGTCCAACTATCATCATCATCATCATCATCATCCTCATCATCATCATCATAGTCATCATCCTCATAATCATCATTGTCATCATCCTCCCCATGAACATCATCATCATCATTCAATTGAAAATGCTTGAAAATAAAATCAAAGCAAAGTTTCAACTAAACCTATCATCATTATCATCATCATCATCACCATCGTCGTCATCATCATCATCGTCATACTTATCCTCATCATCATCATCATAGTCATCATCATTATCATCATCCTCATCATCATCATCATAGTCATCATCATCATCATCATCATCATCATTATCATCACCATCATAATCATCATTATCCTCATCATCGTGATCATCTTCATAATCATGGTCATCATAGTCATACTATTCGTGATCATCGTCATCATCATCATTGTCATTGTCATCTTCGTCATCATCATCATCATCATAGTCATCATCATCGTCATCATCATTGTTCATCATCGTCGTCATGGTCATCGTCGTCATGGTCATCATCATCGTCATCATCAACATCATCATCCTCATAATCGTAATCATCATCATCATCATCATAAGCATCGTCATCATAGTCATAGTCATCGTGATCATCATCATCATCATCATCATCATCATCATCATCATCATCATCATCACCATCATTGTTCATCATCATCATCATTGCCATCATCATCATGATCATCATCATCATAGTGATCATCCTCATCATCATCATTGTCTTCATCCTCCCCATCATCATCAACATTGTTCTACATCATCATTCCATTGCTAATGCTTTAAAACAAAATCAAAACAAAGTTTTAACTTAACAGATACGTGCACGCGTCTTTAACGTGTACACACTTAGAAGTGCGAGTGCACTTCTAGTGCGTGCGCATTACGTTTAAAACTACGTGCACATGTGCTTTAATTTTAGAATTTTGGCGGGCACCTTTTTTCCAACCTACGTGGTGGATGACTTGGCTGCTTTGGTTTTTAGGTTCGAGTTGCCAAACTAAGTGGTTTGGACTGTATTATGACATAAAACATGTTTTGTACCACTTCTCTTATTTTGTGCATGATTTGCATATGCCACGCTTGTCCACTGCTAATGAAAATTCACACACTTTTGTAACTCTATGTGTAAATTCTGAATATGTAATTTTTATTTAAATCTATTATTTTTTCTATTTTTATTTAATTTTAAATGGACTAACATCAATCTAACACAAAATGTAGGCTATTTTCTTTTGAAATCTTTTTCCTTTTTTATGCTTATAGACTTTGTCTCGATGAAATCTAGGTGCACTAGTATATTTGGGCTATTGTTTCTTCTTACAACAACATGATTCATGCTTGAAGTGTCCTCGGTTGTGGCCACCACACCCCTAATCTGGCATTTTTGCAACATGTTTAGAAAAACCCAGGGAAAACATTGAAGAGTGTCACTTGAAATCTTTAGCCACTCTTTTCTCCAGACAACGTTCTTGCCAAGTTTCCATGATGAATCCATGCAATTGGGCAAGGGAAAGACTAGACAGAGGGATGTTTTTATCTTTAAGGTGTTGTTCAACAACATCATGAACATGGCCAGGAAAGCTTCTCAAGTAATGTTTCAGATATGCGGGCTTATCAGCATTGCCAGAAGAAATCAACAATTTTTGCATATAGCAAAAATATTCTTCACTCTTATTTAGGTCACAGATTCTGGCTGACATAAATAAAGATGCAAGATGTTCATAATCTTCATTTTCATCGGGACCATAGAATTCTTTACCAAGGGCAGTAATAATTTTTTGGTCCACGTCTTCTGCATTCAACATTTCTTCTATGGATTCTTGGGGAATCCAGCGCCACCATTCTGCGGCTAGCCCTGAAAATTCGGCAACCAGCTGGAGTGCTAGTTGTTCGCCAGTTATTGTATTGTCCTGTGTTCTTTTGTACAAGACCCAATTTGATAGAAGCTGGATGGTAGATCTAATTTGGGCGTGGGATTGACATTGTATGTTCAACACAGGTTGATCAGGCATTTGGGAGATTAAATTATTCATCCCATTTATCCCAAAACTAAGAGAACAAGGTACTAATGAAGGAGAAGTGTCAGGAAGATCTGACATTTCAGTATCAAAAGGAGGGGGAGGACCTGTTATCTGAGGATTAGTATGACTTTGGTCGTATGGATTTGAGTATCCAATATTTTCTCTTTTTGGGATTTTGAATGCCGATAAATATTTATCTGAGAGGGAGTTTGGCATTTGTTTGAACTGGGATACCATATTTCTTAACTCATGAAGCTCTTCTATTTCTTGACCAAAAAGGAATTCTGGTCTTTGGTCATCTTCTTGGATACTCATCATTCCAAAAGAGTATCTTCTTTCATGTTTGACTTTATGGCCTTTCGCTACAAGCTCTAATGCAGTTTGGCTTACAGGGCTCTTTTTACTATTTACATTTTGTGTTATGGCCAACAATTTTCCTAGGACATCTAGCCTTTTTTCTAATTTTTCGCTTGCTAAGATAATAGTAGCTTTTACTTCTTCTTGTCCTGCAAGCAAGTGATCAATTTTAGCTTCAAGGAAATTTTCTCTTTTCCTGTCTGAGCTTTTTGTCTGAGAATTAGAATATCAGAGGCTATGTCATCGATGTTTTGGCCAGTCAGTTGTTGCTGATAATTACTGTAATTAAGCAACTTTATTTCATCAGAGACACTTTCATGTGGATTTGATGATCTATGTGGCATGAACTCTCTTTTAGAAAGACCATCATGAGCAAATTTTTGAAATGGAGTATCAGGAAGATTTTTTCCTAGACGGAACGAGGTATCACCCTGTGGGCTTGTGGAGGTAAAACTAGGGCTACTTCTAGGGAGAGACATCATGTACAAGCTTACTCTTTTGTTTCTAATTTTTAGTCTCTCAAGTGCTTTTTTGCAAGCATGGCAGTCTTCATGCTGACCTTTTTTCTCATTGTTATGAACACCTGAAAAGGAAAGGAGTGAAGAAGAACAGGGTTCAAACAAGGCTAATTTTTTAGAAGTATTATTCACAGAGGAAGACCTTATAAGAGGTGGAGAAAATTGGGGAGAAGAAAACCCTTCATGCAATTTAAAAGAGTTTGAAAATATGTCAAAGACAAGGGGTTTAGGAATAAAGAGTTGTTGGTTTTTAGTTTTTTCAAAGTCTCTCAACTCACTGTATCTTACCTCCCATTGCTTTGGGTAACTGATGCCAGTCCAATAAAATGTGATAGGTGTAGAATTTTATGACTTATCAGTTTCTATCATACTTAGTAGGCGTGAGCTTTCATGGACTTTAGGGGTAAGAGGTGGAAGGAAAACATTTCCAAAGCGGATTACATCAAACGATTTAAGCTGGATGATTTTAGAGCCAGTGTCCATTTTAAATCCTAAGGGACGAATATAGGCCTTGAGTAAATCATAGATGTAGGGGTCATCAAGGCTGACATAATACTTAGGAAAGATAGTACCAAAAATGGGCCATTGTACAAGGGGCCTTCAAAACCTCCAATTAAAGCATCAGCAAAATCTAAGTAGCGGCTATCCACAACACAACACAAGGAAGAAACATTCATATAGGGTCGTACTAATGGACCAAGTCCTAATTTGACAGCGCCTAAATGTGCATATTTATAACCTTTTGTTTTTTCCCAGTCAATTTGGTCTTTGTCAATTAAATTAATGTGAATGGGCTCTTCCTCGTCAGTGAAGGTGATGTCCAAAGAACTGATTTTAATTTGTGCAGGATTTATACTACCACCATTTAATTTTATAAACCTTAGAAGGTAATATCTCAGGAAGTTTCCATTCAGGGGAAGGTATTGTATCATCAATGGTTATTATGGATGACGAAGCTCCATAAGTTTTAAAGGAAGATTTTATTTTAGTCAAAGAAATAGAAGTTTGATATGTAGATTGGCAGTGCAGGGATGTAAGCCCTATAGAGTCCATTGAAGGATCCATGGAACACTTACCAGAATTGGGCAGTAAAGGAATAGTTTGGGGATTAAGGATATCCTACAGGTCTCCCAAGAGACAACACTAGTGGAGTTACAGCATCTTTAACTAAGACTATAACCACAAAAATTTGAAACGGACTCGGATATCACAACTCTTTCACATGGATACTTTTACAGAAATAAATGAACTCTATTCCCATACTGCTTTAGGCATAGAAATATTTCTTGAATACCATACTGGAATTTGATTATAAGAGCTTCTGAAACTTACAAGTAAAAGTAGATGATACAAATGTCGCGTTGGCTCTGATACCAAAGAGACACCAAGATCGAACACGAATGCAACTGATGAGAGAGGAAGACTTCAGAAAATGCAACTTCTTAATACAGACTCAAAAACTTGTTTGTCTTCGGAGGGTGAAGATCATCATAAGCACAAACTTACACTAACCATAGTTTCTGATCCTAGCTGATCACACTAAGTGCAGAGGGAGAGCATACACTACTAGTTTTATAGACTCATTACAAGTGAGATCACTGCTTTTGATCCCAGCTAATCGCTCGAGGCGCAGAGGGAGAGCATACACAGTGCTTGACACATAGAGAAAATGCAGAAAGATTGCTAGAATAAAAAACACTCGGTCCCCAAATGTAATGAAATAACGGGATTTGATACCAAAGAGATGCCAAGATCGAACGCGAACGCAACTGATGAGATAGGAAAACTTCAGAAAATGCATATTCTTAATACAAACTCAAAAACTTGTTCGTCTTCGGAGGGTGAAGATCATCACAAGCACAAACTTACACTAACCAGAGTTTCGGATCCCAGCTGATCACACTAAGTGCAGAGGGAGAGAATATGCTACTGGTTTTACAGACTCATTACAAGTGAGATCACTTCTTTTGATCCCAGCTGATCACTCGAGGTGTAGACGGAGAGCATACACAGTGCTCGACACATAGAGAAAATGCAGAAAGCTTACTAGAATAAAAAACACTCGGTCCCCAAATGAGGGGAGGAGCACCTTATTTATACATATTTATCCGGTAAACCGGTGACCCAAAACTTACACCTATTAGTAAAAAGACTTGATTCAGATCTCATGGAAGTGGATTGAATCGCACCTTTTGTTGGGTAAGTCACCCAAGCCATGTGAAAGAATATACGGATTGACAACTAGACTAGACTTTTTACAAAGTGGAGATACTGTTAGCAGCCCACGACGCTTTCCATTATTCATTATCATGATTACAAATACATGGGTTTTCCCCACATGTACAACCAACGAATCTATCAGAGTCAAAGTCATTATCTAAACCAAATTCAGTATTCGAAAATAATCAATTTGAGAAACACTGTTCCACATCGGATCCGATCAAGACTTCATTAGGAATACAGCAAAATTCTCCTTGAAAAATGGATTCAAATTTAACATTTAAAGGAATTCTTCTTGTATGAATTTTATGATCTAAGAGGCGGCCATTTTTATCCATTCTTCTGAATTTCTGCTAAGTGAAAATAGGGGGTTCAAGAAAAGAGTAAGCTCCTCCAAGATGTCGCAGTTTAAATTTAAACCACATATGATTGTGGTGTGCTACGATCATGTCTGTTTGAAGGTGTAGGATGAAATTTGCACGTCGTTGAACCCAATATTTTCTTGGACAGAATTTATCAAGGAAAAATTCTATCCATATGGACCATTGTTGTTGCACCAGTGTAGAAGGATCTCCACAAATTATTATTTCTCCCTGTTCTCTGCAGAATTGCAATATGAGGTTATAACTATTCCATGTTAAAAATCCTGGACCGATATCCACATAATACAATTCTCGTCCATCTGTATAAGCTGTATCAACCCAAACGTGATTAAGCTACTGAAGCTGGTGCATGGCATTTTCTAAGCCTTTGAAGGCTTGTTTTCCCCATCTCTCCAATATTTGTATTTTCATAGGAGAGGCATTTACTTGTTGGATCAAGTAGAGGGAAAGATACTTATACGCTTCCTTTTTGCTGGCACAATTCAAAAAATCTTATCTTTCTTCTTTTGACAAGGGATCTTTCAAGATTCGAAGATTAAATATTTTGTTTGATGAGTTGGATGCTCCATAGCCAAACATGTTGAGGCTAGGTTTCTCCTGTAATTCTTCTCTGGTTAGCATATCAACAACACAATTCAAATATATTGGTTTATATACAATTTCAAAATCAAAGTTTTGCAACCAAAGAAACCATTTTAGAAGCCTAGAACTAATTTCTGCCATAATATTTTCATTCTTGAATATACTAGGCATTATTTTCAGATCTGTTCTAATAATTAACTTGACAGGTTTTAGATAAAGCTTGAAATGGTTTACAGTTTTTTTGACTGCGAGGATTTCCTTGTGACTTGACGGATAATTAATTTCTGCATTTTTGAATGCTCCTGAAGCATAGCCGCAGATTTCTTCTTGATCACCATGTTTTTCTATGAGAATACCTCCCAATTTTTATTGGAGGCGTCTGTTTCAATCACCATTTGACCCAAGCCTTGTGGTAGTGAGAGTGGAGAAAGTTGTTTTACTTTTTCTTTGATTTGATTTACTGCATCCATCATATCTTTATTCCATCTTGGGGGGGTTTTCTTTAGTCGTTGCCGTAGCAGATGAATGTCATCTGCCAGTCCTTTGTAGAATGGCCTAATATAATTTAGGCTTCCCAAGAATATGCAATTGAACCTTTTATAAGATCTGATCAGGAAAGTTAGAAAAAGCATTCAGGACATGTTCTTGAAGGATCACCTGTCCTTTACTTATTTTATATCCTAAAAATTCAATGTCCTTTTTGCCAATTTCCATTTTGGATTTTGACAAAACCAATCCATATTTGAAAACCAAAGAATAAAATTCTTGAAGATGTTTCAAATGTTCCTGCAAATTGTATGAACAAATAAGAATATCATCTATGTACACTAATGCCCATTTCTTTTCTTTTAAGATATCTTCCATTCTTTTTTGGAATTCTGATGGTGCATTGTTAATGCCAAATGGAAGGACCTTCCACTGATAATGCCCATGAGGAAAAATGAAGGCATTTTTGTACTTGTCTTTTGCTTCAATTCCAATCTAGTAAAAACTAGACTTCAGGTCAAACTTGCTAAAAATGGTGCATCCTGCTATTCTTTGCAACAAACTAAATTTATTAAGCAAAGGGTAACAGACTGGTTCAATGATCTTGTTCAAGGGTTTAAAATTCACAACCAGTCTGGGTTTTCCTCTTTTTATTTCAGAGTGTTTATTGACAAAAAATGCTCGACATGCCCAAGGGATTTTAGAAGGTTCTATAAGGCCTTTGTCCAAGAGTTCTTTGATTTCATTTTCACAGAATTCTCTTTCTGAGGGAGACATAAGGGCGGCAGAGGCTTTTTGAGCTTTTGGTTTTTCTAACGGGTTAAAAGGTAAGGAAACAAAGTATTTTTCCCTGGTCCAAAATGCATTAGGTGAATCTGAGGTGCAATCCTTCTCTTGTTTAGAGGAAATTTTGGAGAGGGTAGATTCTTTGTGCATTTCTGCATAGGCTATGCATCTTTCCATTTTGAACAGTTCTGCAAGGCTGAGAGTGGGGTTGGATTGGGGAACGAGATTCTTACATTTGTAAGAAGTAGAATAGTATAGAGGGGTGGAAACTCTTTTGCCATTTATTGTACAAGAAAAATTCATATTGGGCTCATCAACTATAATGGGGCTGACTTTATGCAAGAAGGGTGATCCTATGATGCAATATTCTTTTAGGTCGTCTAGTCTATTGAGATGCAGAACTTCTTTTATTCCATTGATGCTTATTGGAAAATTTGGAACTCGTCCTTTGAGCTGTACATGAGTTCCTTCAATGGCTACACCATGCTCATTTATTTTTTCCCAGTTAAAAGATGGTATAGCATTTCCTTTTGCCAAATTCATTTGGAAACCTGAATCTATCAAACAATCAAGCTCATAAGATTTGAATTCAGATGGACAAAACTTTATTTTAATGAAATATTTAGGACCAGTGAATAGTCCTAGAGATCCTAGTGATGGTTCATCATTATGACAGTCTTCTATTCCTGAATCACTAGTGTGCTGAGAATGTTTTGGAATTTCAGCAGCTTTTGGTGACTATAATGCTTCGGCATAGGCTCTGCACATTTCTTCATCAGAGGACTGGTGTCTTTCTCTTCTTGTTATTTCAAGCATTCTTTTCAACTCCTCTATTTCTTTTACCAGCTTCTTTAGGGAATAGTGCATATCTTTGATCTGTAGTCTTAGCATATTTTCTTTATCTTTCTAAACTTTTGTCTATCCTCATGATGATCAGGATAGCCTTCGTACAATTTAGCATGCTGGTAGAATGTTGGATTCTTGCTAATTTCTAGAGAAACAGATTTCTCTTTTTCTTCTAAAACTTTTTCTTTTTCTTTTCTTCTTTTTAAAAGCTTTCTTTTTTCATCTTTTAGATCTTGCCTTTTCATATATTGATATACTGGGGTCTTAGACAATTCTTTGTCAATTTCAGCAATCCTAAATTCTGAGGAGACCTTAGGTGGGTTGAAAGAGAACATATAAAAACTGAAATCAGGAGGACCAGAGCAACCTCCTAATTTTGCTTCTTCATCAGAATCAGAAGAAGAGGAGTTACATGAGTTTGGAGAAAATTTATCTAAGGCAGGTTTGAAGTTAGAGGAATCTCCTTCTTCTGGTAAGAAGACGATTTCACCTTCATAGTAGTCTTTTGCTGCACACCAAGCTATATCCCACCAGGCTAGATCCAGGTCTTCTAAAAACATGGCAACAAGTCTAGGTTTTTTATTTTTATTTGGGCATTTGTTAACCCAGTGACCCTTTTTACCGCAGATGAAACATTTTTCTTTATTTCCAAGGTTAGATCTTTTCTTAAAGTAGGCTTTCTTTTGAAATCTTTTGCCTTTTTTATGCTTATAGCCTTTGTCTCGATGAAATATATGTGCACTAGTATATTTGGGTTGTTGTTGCTTCTTACAACTACATGATTCATGTCCAAAGTGTCCTCAGTTGTGGGTGCCACACCCCCAATCTGGAATTTTTGCAACATGTTTAGAAAAACCCAAGGAAAACATTGAAGAGTGTCGCTTGAAATATTTAGCCACTCTTTTCTCCAGAAAATGTTCTTGCCAAGTTTCCATGATGAATCCATGCAATTGGGCAAGGGAAAGACCTGACAGAGGGATGTTTTTATCTTTAAGGTGTTGTTCAAGAGCATCAGGAACATGGCCAGGAAAGCTTCTCAAGTAATGTTTCAGATATGCGGGCTTATCAGCATTGCCAGAAGAAATCAACAATTTTTGCATATAGCAAAAATATTCTTCACTCTTATTTAGGTCACAGATTCTGGCTGACATAAATAAAGATGCAAGATGTTCATAATCTTCATTTTCATCGGGACCATAGAATTCTTTACCAAGGGCAGTAATAATTTGTTGGTCTACATCTTCTGCATTCAACATTTCTTCTTTGGATTCTTGGGGAATCCAGCGCCACCATTATGAGACTAGCCCTGAAAATATGGCAACCAGCTGGAGTCCTAGTTGTTTTCCAGGTATTGTATTGTCTTGTGTTCTTTTGTACAAGACCCAATTTGATACAAGCTAGATGGTAGATGTAATTTGGGCGTAGGATTGACATTGTATGTTAAACACAGGTTGATCAGGAATTTGGGAGATTAAATTATTCATCCCATTTATCTCGAAACTAAGGAAACGAGGTACTGATGAAGGATAAGTGTCAAGAAGATCTGACATTTCAGTATCAAAACGAGGGGGAGGACCTTTTATCTAAGGATTAGTATGACTTTGGCCGTATGGATTTGAGGATCCAATATTTTCTCTTTTTGGGATTCTGAATGCTGATAAATATTTATCTAGAAGGTCATTTGGCATTTGTTTGAACTGGAAGACCATATTTCTTAACTCATGAAGCTCTTCTATTTCTTGACCCAAAAGGAATTTTGGTCTAATTTTGTCATCTTCTTGGATACTCATCATTCCAAAAGAGTATCTTCTTTCATGTTTGACTTTATGGCCTTTAGCTGCAAGCTCTAATGCAGTTTGGTTGTGTCTTCTCTCTATATAAGACATAAATAAAAATACATAAACAAACAAATGTATTTAAAAATAAACATGGTTGTGTCTTCTCTCTATATAAGACTTTTAGGGGTGTTGTTTTTTTATTTAGGTCACAAGGTAGAGCTGTGTTAATCTGTAGAGGGGAGAGTAATGGCAGAAGCTGATATGATCTCGTGTTTCAGAGGGAGTGGATTGTTCAATTCAATGAGATGATTTATAATCATGATGATGAGAGTCATCGACCAAACGAGGATGCCATCCTGCGCGATGCTGGCATATTGCGCGTGGCGATGCCTCTACTGAACATGAAACGAGAGGCTTATATTCTGCAGTTTGTGTCCATTGGGCCTTACCACCTTTCCATACTGGTTAAAGATATTGAGTCTTCTTTCCCAGAATGTAAGATTTCAATGGCGGAGACGTACAAAGCCAAGGCAGTTGCTAGGATATCCCAGAAACTGCACGAAAGTGATAAGAGTTTCAAGTCCATAGTTGAATTGATGAAACAGATGCGTCCAGATATAGATCATTTCTATCACTGGCCAACTAATAGTAGTACTACAAAAAGTGAGCACTCCGACAACTTTGCTCAGATGATGGCCGTAGATTCATCATTTTTGTTACATTTCTTAATCAGGCTATCTGAAGAGCCCACCAATGACACTTCCAGTCTCGAATTAGATCTGCTTCAAGAGTGCATCAAGAGTGATATATATATATATATATATATATATATATATATATAGAGAGAGAGAGAGAGAGAGAGAGAGAGAGAGAGAGATTTGTCATGATTCTAATGACAAGATATCTATTACTAGATTTTTCAAAACATTGAAACAGTCCTTTAAGATATGTATATATATATACACTAAAATATTTGGCATGATTATAATGACAAGATATCTATTACTAGATTTTTCAAAACATTGAAATAGTCCTTTAATCATAATAGATCTAAACCCCAACCAACTCTCTCTCTCTCTCTCTCTCTCTCTCTCACACACACACACACACATATATATATATTGAAATACTAAGAAATTATTCAAATAATTTTAGAAATTAAATAAGGGATAAGTAACAAACCCTAATCACTCTTTTGCATTAAAATGATACTTAGATAACAAGAATATGAATAAAGAAATAATTATTAGATCCTAATTACCTATTTATAATTTAGAATATCTAGAATTTTACTCAAATAATTAAAAATTTAATAAGAAATAATTATCAAACCCTAAAAATGATCTAACCTAGGAAATTTAAAATCCTTTTTCTTGTAACAAGTTGTAGATTACCAAACTAGATAGAGTGATTACAATAAATTACTTTCTTTCTAGCAAAACATAATTTAGAATATAAAAGTATACATATTAAAAGAAGTAAAAATTAACTCATAAGGAAGAAGGTAACAACAACAACTTAAATAACTTATCTGAAAACATTTACAAGATGAAGTGTTCAGCATCTTTCAACCTTTGAAGATATCAACCTCAAGATGAACCAAGCTTACTAGCAGACTAGACTTATGGTTATTTGCTCTAAAACTCTTTCCTTTAAGTAGATGCTACCATCAGGTTCCCTTTACTCAGCATTCTGGATTCCCTTGTTTGTGTCGTCTTCCTCTTTCAAGAATTCTCTCTTTAGGCCACACCACTGGAATAAACTAACTCTCGGTACTCACATGGAAATCGAGGCGAGACCTTTTGGGGAAAACATGTAGCTTTTCCTCTGCAAGATCCTCCATCTACCTTTCATTCTTATATTCTTATAATATTTTGAAAGGAGGGCTTGCTCTCTCTTTTTCAGGTTTAGAAGGTTATGATGAGAGAGGAAATTCAAAGTAAGAGAATATATCAGATTAGTGAAGATCGATCAACACTCTCAATGAATAATGAGTCCGAAATAAAAAAGAAGGTTCTTGAATCAAGAAGTAGTTTCGATGTGCCTTTTTATTTCATGGCAATTATATAAATTCTTAATTATTTTCTCTTTTTAAACTTTTGTTATTTTCATAAGTCTTAGACGGCTAATAAACTTGGTCTCCTTTTAACACTATTTGTCCCATATCAAGTTGCCAAAAATGTTTAAAACAAAATTCCACTTTTTATAAAGTATCATAGTTTATGATGACTTCATAGGTTCAAACCTATGATTTAACCAAAACATAGTATAGTATTTCTAGGGAAAAACTTTAGGATGTCATAGTATGAGAGATGATAAGAAAATATTTTTTAACTTTTTTTTAAAGTAAATGAAATTAAAGACGATAAACACCTAATGATAAAAATTAAAAGTGATAAATACATAATAATAAATAATAAGTAATAAGTAAAACTTAAAATATTTAGATAAATAATATATTTATTACAAATTTTATAATAAGTTAAAATAATATTAATTTAATAATAAATTTAAAAATTTTAGTACATAACTTTTTATAATTTTTTTATATTAAATAGTGTAACATTGCTAATATATTATTTTATAAAAAAGATTAATAAGACAAAGAAAATTAAAAGCTCTCATGTAAATAAAAAAAATATGACGCTTAATCATAATTTAAAACATCTTATAATTATTTATAAATCTTTATCATTCCTTCCAAACATAAACCATATTACTTTAATTATTTTTATCCATTTAAAGTTCACAAGAATGAAATCCATGTGCAAATGGGACTTATTAGTCCCTACTAAGCATCAAGGACTATATCAAGGACTATAGGAATGGTGCAACGACAATTCAATTAGTCTTGCACTATTTCTAAGACATTTTAACAAAAGTTTTTGTTATCCATTTCTATTATGGTAACGAACAATTTCGAGGCCGTATTTGGCCTCTTTTTATATGACCAAGCTATTGTTTACATTGTTGAGTTGCCACTTGTTCTATTTGCTAACAATGTTTACGAACTATTGCTTACACTGCTCCTACCTCTTTGCCACTTGTTCTATTCACATCTCAGATTTTGGTGGAGTTTATTTCCTCTTGCTCATGAAGGGAGATGAGGATTCAGGGAATCTGAGGTCACTTCCTTTTAGATTGTCCTGTGTTACCTATCATTACACAATACAATTTCTTAGACTCAATACGCTCCTCTTTTTGTCACCAGGTTCTTCTTGACACCAGGTAGACGTCTCCTTCTTGTCACCAGGTTCTTCTTGATACCAGGTAGACGTCCTCTTCTTGTCACCAGGTAGAGGTAGAGGATTTTTTTTGCTCGAAGCATTATAATACCAAGGACGCCTATTCTGCTAGCAAGCTTGTGCATCATCTTGTGCTCTGTTACTTCTATGCATTGGTTCGTTGGAGTCCACCATCTAACCTTAATCCCTTCATGATTTTTTAGGCAGCCTATTCATTTCATGCCCTTTTGTTATGTCTTTGTGCACAACAAGGTTTTTCGAGTGTCACATCAATTGCACATTACCATGCCACTAAGTGCAATTATAACATGAGTTAAGAGGAATTTATTAGGAGTTCAGAGGATTTTATTAGGAATTATACTATCACACGAAGTGCACTTTACTTCAACTCCCAACTGTAAAATGTAGTTTAACTAATTAACTCGACTTCGATCTTCTAGATGGAGTTCAATTGTCACATGGACTACACATTACCATGCCATTAAGTTTAGTTATCACATGAGCTATTTTTTATTTTTTATAATTGTTTATAAGGAGTTCAAACGATGAATAGTTAATATAAATCTATTGTGGTTAATAAAATAGCTCCGAGTTATCCTGACTAAGCCTTATGCACATTAACTAAACTCCCAGTTGGTAGGTGGAGTTCAAGTGTCACATGAGTTGCACAATACCATGCTACTAAGTGTAGTTATCACATGAGTTCAGAGGAATTTATTAGGAGTTCGAACTGTTTTATTTGGAGTTCGACTCTTACATGACTAAGCCTTATGCACATTAAGTGGAATCCCAATTGGTAGGTGGAGTTCGAGTGTCACATGAGTTGCACAATACCATGCCACTAAGTGCAGTTATCACAGAGTTCAGAGGAATTTATTAAGAGTTTGAACTGTTTTATTTGGAATTTGGCTCTTACATGAGTGCACATTAGCTAGACTCCTAGATGCCAAATGCACTTGGACTAAGCCGTAAGTAATTAGAATTGTAGTTAAGCTAATAGTTGTAGAATCATTGGAGTTAAGCTAATAGTTGCATATAATAGTTAAGCTAATAGTTATCCAATATAACTTTGATTACAGTTGAAGTTAAGCTAATAGTTGTATCTAATAATGATGGAGTTAAGCTAGTAGTTGTATCTAATAATTGAATAGTTGAAGATTAATTTTAATTTTTACAACTATCACTAACTCTACTTATCACATGTTAATTAAATTATTTTTTAGTTTTTTGAAATTATTAATTATGGACAACACTTGTCTCATTCTCGTTTAATCTTGGACAACTACCATAAAATCAATGTGGACAGTACACTTGTCTCATTCTTGTCGGTAGATGAAAAAGCATAAATGGTTTCCCACCCCAAAATTCTAACATATATAGGCCTATCGGCCTAATCAGCATTAGCATCTCTTTCATTTCGATGTCATGAGCATGGATACTGGACACAAACCTTATGAGCTCAACTCGCATCCCTATTCCAAGATTCTCCACATCTTTACCTCCAATTTGATGGGTTGTAGACTATTATACAAGAAGCATTGCCCATTTCTGTCCACAAAGTCTTGCTGCCATATACAAATACTGTCTTTAAGCAGTTGCATGTAACAAAATCTTGCTGCAATATACAAATACTTTCTTTGAGCAGATGCATGCAACAAAATCTTGATGCCATATACAAGTACTTTATTTGAGCAGTTGCATGCAACAAAATCTTGCTGCCATATACAAGTACTTTCTTTGAGCAGTTGCATGCAACAAAATCTCTCTGCCATATACAAATACTTTCTTTGAGCAGTTGCATGCAACAAACTCCGTTGCGACATTGACAATGGCTATTTGCACGTTCGTGGAAATTATTTAAATAATAAATAGTTATCCATACAATGTTTTAATATTATGTACCTATGATCACACATATATTTGCTTATGCAAAATTTTCCAGTAGAATGTGTACTATGGTGATCATGGTATAGATACCCATAAAATTAAAAATACCATTCTCCACCTGCCAATAAAACTAAGCGTACAAAGAGATGCAGATTTGATATTTTTTTTTTCAAAATTTGGGGAAAATTACTGGATCTTGTTTTCTCTGTAAAAACACCCTCGATTCATATTCACGGAAAGGGTAGTTAACATGTAAGTGGAATGAGATAACTATGCCCTTTCTAATTTTACAATTAGGTTTATAAAAGAAATATTATTTTTTTAAGGATTTGTATGGGAGAGGGTAGTCCTTGTATAAAAGGGAATATGGTATTTTTAAGGATTTGTATGGGAGAGGGTAGTCTTTGTATAAAAGGGAATATGGTATTTTTAGTAAACTAAATCATACCAATGAAAATGCACTCGTTATTTAAGATTATTTAAACAAGCATAGAAATAGAACTTGAATGTTGTTTCTCTCACAATTAGAAAGTCTGTGCATAGAGATGAGCACTTAACATTGAGTAGGGAAGTTAGATGCCTAGGGATGAAAACCTAAAAAAACAACAATATTTTGATTTGGAGGGATGATTCAAGATACTTCCATAATGAATTTGAATATGGTGTAAAAAGATGAAATGTAGGAAAATGAATTAATTTTCCAAATATATAATTTTTATTTTTTTCAATTGTTTATAAATCGGTGAAATTTTTGTTTTCCCAACATCGGTATGTTAAGTTTCATGGAAAATTGCAAAATTTAGTGTATACCTGTTTGTTAGTGAAGCCTTGTAGTACCTAAATGATGGAATTTCTCTATGTAAAAAATTGTAGATATGTAGAGAACATGTAGATCTAGTGCATGGATAGTTTTTAAAAAATTATTTTCTTAATTTTATATATTTTTTAATTACAAAATTCACTTAATTGTTGGAATGAGAAGGCCTTTTGCTACTGGAGCCTAAAGAGGTCTTAACACTATCATATATATATATATATACATGTGTGTGTATGTGTGTGTGTGTGTGTGTATATATATATATATATATATATATATGTATGTATGTATGTATGTATGTATGTATGTATGTACACACACATGTATATATATATACACACATGTATACACACACACACACACACATAGATAGATAGATAGATATAGGTCTCTCTGTGTTCTAGTACACAATATAATTTTGGTAAAAAATGCATGAGGAGAAAAAAGTTATAGCAGAAACAAAGGAGGTATGTTTTTTAGGATTTTGATATGTAAGGAGAAAAATAAATTAAAAATAATAAGCAATATTGCTTTAAAAAAAATTATATATATGTAATATACACAGTCGACTCTAGGTGGGTCTATAATTCTATCGAGAATAGATATTTGTAACTTATCAGAAAATAATGTAAAAAACAAAGATATAGAGTGATATCCTGAAAATGGGAGGATTTCATCAATTTGGATATTGAAATAGCAGGTTTGGAAACCTGTACCTTAATCGAAACCTATCTAGTCAGAAAACACACAATTTCCCACCCTTGTTCAAATTTGAAAAAAAGCACACATATGTAGAAGCAGTTGCGCACTTGTGGAATGTGTGTGTGCTTGTGGAATTCGCTCGTGTTTGTGGAACACGTCATCACTTATGGAACACAAGACTCTTGATGTCATGAAATATTTGTAGATGTGGGAAGATAATGGGATTAGTGGATGGGTAAGTCTAATAAGAGAGGGGAATAAAGGCGACAAGGAGATGGAGAATATGGTGTGGCAAATAGGGAGGGGAATAGAGGTGTGGATGTATGGGGGATAGAGAAAGAAATAGAGGTGGAGAGTAATAGGTAGAGGGAGAACGAGATAGTGAAGGTGGTACAAAGAGTCAATGAGGGAGAGAAAGGTACGTAAAATGAATAGGAGAGGGGGGAGAGAGGGGAAGAGAGAGGGGATGTATAGGAAAATATAAGGGACAAGGAGAGAGAGGTGGAGAGTGGGAGGGAGATAATGAGAGGTAGATATAAACAAAGAGGGTGATAGATATATAGAGGAAGAGAGGAAGGGGTATTGAGAGAAAGAGTGAGGGTGGGTGGGAGAGAGACAATGAGGGAGTGAAAGGTTTAGCATTAGGGTGATAAAGGAAAGGAAATATAAAGGGAAAGATATAAAGAGAGAGGGAGAGGGAGAGGAGTTGGTAGGAGAGAGGCTAAGAAGGAGAAAAATGTAGAGAGAGGGGGAGGGGGGTGTTTAGAGAGAAATGGAAAAGTAGATATGGGAATATCGAGGGAAGGAGGGAGAGAGAGGAAGCATGGGTATGAGAGATAGGGAGGGAAGATACAGTTGGAGAAATAGAGTTATCATGAAAGATTAAAAATATTTTTTAAATCGAAGAGTGAGAGGAGAGATTGGGGGAGTGTTGATGGTAGAGAGAGTCTGAGAGGGAACAATATAGTGAGGTAGGGAGAGAGACAAGAGAAAGAGAGGGGAGAGACAGAGAGGGAGAGGTAAAGAGGGGGGATAATGGGAGAGAGAACATTTAGAGAGAGCTATAGAGTGAGAAGGAAATAGTGATAAAGTTAGAGATAAAGAAATAAAGGGTGATATATAGAGGATGAGAGAGAGAGAGAGAGAAGGAGGGGGAAATAGACCTTAGATGATAGAGAGAGGGGAGAGAGAGAGAGGTTAAGGAGAGAAATATTGATGAAGAGAGAGAGATAGTGGAAAAGACAGAGGGTGGGGGAGCGAGAGAAAGAGGCAAGGGGATAGAGATAAAGATCATGGATAGTGGGAGATAAAAGTCCTAGAGAGAGAGGCAAAGAGTGGGAGGGATAGAGTGATGGAGGTAGATAGAAGCAAATATGGATGGACATAGATGCCTTAGAGAAAGAGAGTTGGATATTTGGATAGAGAGAGTGATGTCTAGGTAAAGAGAAGCAAATAGGGTGGGAGAGAGAGAGAGAGAGAGAGAGAGAGAGAGAGAGAGAGAGAGAGAGAGAATGAGGGGGTATATATAGAGAGACAAGGTGAATTAATATTTAATAATTGTAATAATTACAATTATTATATACAAAGGGAAAAGAGAACAAATCAAAATCAGGAAAGAAGACAAAGCGAAAATGAAAGAGACAGATTTTAATAAAATAGAGAAAATATTTATCAACATTCTAACGAAAGTGTCGATGCCGATGTTGAAAGTTTATGGGATATTTGATGAAAGTCCAATTTCCATCACTATTTGTCCATCCAAAAAGGAAAATTTTATAAACATTGATATCACAAATCAAGTACAAGTTCAAGAATCAATGAAGAATGAGTCAAACAAAGATCAAATAGAAGTACCATTACAAATCGAAGATGATCATTTTGCAGCTCAAATCAGTGTCACAGCTATAGACGACCATCTCATCGACATGATCTTGGGTTATAACTGGTTGGAAACACTAGGAACATTCTCTGTCAATGCAAAAAAGAAGTGCATCACCTTCTTCCACGAGAAGAGGAAAATAACGCTATAGGATTTCTCAGTGATAGTTCCCTTATCTAAAAATAAAGACAAAGAATCAACTGATGGATGATATGATCAGTTAGAATAACAAATAAATATTTTGAACAAACTCATCATGGACAAAGATAATGAGTTGGAGCATGTCCAAAGAAAGCGAGAAAATCAAGAATTCAAGTTATGTCAACATCAACAAGAGAAGGAAAAACTCTAGCAACAACATGAGGACATTAAGAAGACACATAAGTTGGAAATTACAGAAATCAGCAAGGTGTTAGTAAGCAATACCGAAGAAATTTTTTGACTACGAAATCATAACAAAACATTAATTACGAAGATTAAAAAACTGAAACATAGCCGCAAGAAGGAGAAATACAATGAAGACCTCGAAGGAAGAGTTCTATAAAATCAAGAAGAAAACCAACGCCTAAAGAATCATAATCAAGAACTAGAGAAACAAATCGAGAAGTTAAAAGAGGAAAAAAAAAATTTAGATGAAAGGTTCGAGAAGATTTAGAGTTAAAACAATCTACTAGAGAAAAAAATAGCGCAAATCTAGAAAGAAGCATTCAGACTCTCCGAAAAACAAAGTCAAGTTGAGGAAGTAAATTCAGTCATCATCAAAGATAAAAAAAGAAGTCAATACAGCTGAAGAACAAACAAAAAGAACTCCTTATCGACACCCCAATTATAAACGTAATTTTGACCAAAGACAGGGTCAAAATGAACAAACACATAGGAGAGATGATGTCAGATGAGCAAGAATAAAAAATCAAAATATGAAAAACAAGCAAGAATACCTATCCCACAAAGAAATCAAGTGAAGGAAGTGAAGGCAGTCCTTGCCGCAGTTCAAAGGAAGGAAAACAAACATGACATATGCCTTACAAACATCTCAATTATAATCGTCATTTTAACCAACGACGGGGTAAAAAATGAGCATTCACAAAAGAGTTATGTTAACAGGAAAACATTTCGACATACTAAGAAACAATTGAGATGACCCATTCCCCAAAACGATCTCAGAGGTCTGATTAAAATAGATTTGGGATGGACCAAAATAGACACGATGTGACAGTTCTCCCGGGGAATCCGTAACTCATATCGTCTTATTTCATCAAGTGTCGCAAAGGATCCAAAGATGAAAGTTCAAACAAAATTAGACATTGTTGTCAATGAAGATTTGAGGACAAAGCTTCCCTTAAGGGGAAGGAAATGCAACAATAAAATAATAAACTAATATTAATATTAATTTATTATTAATTAAATACTATCTAAGTCAATAGTCATGCCATTTTACGAAAATGTACATGATAGGCTTATATAAAGCCCAAACCTATGTAGCTATTAATTATCTATCATACATTACATTTTTACATTACTATTGATCCATTTATGGACCACTTACGTTAGTTACATTGGGTTTTCCTGTAAAAACAATATTTTACTGTCCCAAATTCTATAGGGGAAGGTGTAGGAAGATGTAGAGGGACCAAGGATATGAGAGAGAGGGAGGGGAATAGAGGAGGAGAGAGAGAGTTGGAGAGTGCGAGGGAGAGAGTGTTAAAGAGTGGTAGTGTTATCGAGAGATAGAGATAGAGAGAGGTAGATTTAGAGAGGGGTGATAGTCAGAGAGATAAGGATTAGAGTTTAGAGGTGGAAATGAGGGAAGACAAAGTGAGAGAGAGAGAGATTAAGGGAGAGATAAAGAGTCTAGTGATGGAAGTAGAGATAGATTCAGAGAGGGAGAAAGATAGGAGTGAGTATAATTAAAGAGGGAGGATATTGGGAGATAGAAGGACTAGAGAGAAATTTGAATAGTGGAGGGGGTGGGCAATAGAGAGAGGGAGTGATAAAGAGAGAGACAAAGGCGAAGAGAGAAAGAGAGACCGACTGAGAATTATAAATAGATATAGGGAGAAGGCAAGAGGGGAAAATAGTGAATTATATAGAGGGAGAAAGGAAGTAATGGAGAGGGAGGGGAAGAGAGGAGGAGAGAGAGGTGGAAAGTGATCAAAGCATACCAGGAGAGTGTGTAAGTGGTAGAGATAGTCAAAGAGAGAGAGAGGGGATAATGGGAGATAGAAGGTTTATTTTTTATAGGTGGAAACATGGGAAGGAATATGGAGGGAGAGGGAGATAGGGAGAGTTAAAGAGATATAGTGATGGTTTTAGAGAGAGTTAGAGAGGGAGTGAGAGAGAGTGATATATGGAGAAAGAAGAGGAGTATCTAGAGACATGTGTATCATAAGAGGAAGAGAGTGATGCAGGTAGAGAGATGCAAAGTAGGTGGGAGAGATAGTGTAAGAGATGGAGTGAGAGAAAGAGATAAAGAGAGAGAATGATCAACATGGTGTGGGTAGAGTTAATGAGGGGGGATAGTGAGACATATAAGGTTTAGAGTTTGAGAGGTGGAGAGTGAGGGGCATAGAGTGATGAAGGTAGGGAGAAACAAAGAGGGTGGGTGATATAGTGGAAGAGGTGAAGATGGGTAGAGAGAGAGAGGGAGATACATATTATGTGTTAGTGGTTTAGAGAGAGACAAATATTGGGGCTTAGCAGTTTGAAGAGAGTGATATTAGGGGTTGAGAGAGAGAGAGAAAGAGAGAGAACTGAGAGTTTAGGGGTTTAGAGATTAGGAGAGGGTGAATGAGGGGGTGGAAGAGGGATGGATGGATATATATATATATATATATATATATATAGGAAGAGAGATAGAGAGAGAGAGAGAGGTTTAGAGAGTGAGGGATATCAAAAGTTAGGGGTTTAGAGACTTGGAGAGAGAAAATGAGGATGAGGAGCAGAGGGATATAGGGATAAAGAGAGGGATGGGGAGGTGGTCAGTGGAAGGGGAGAGATACACTTGATGCATGTGTGTGAGAGAGAGAGAGAGAAAGAGATAGATATACACTAATACATAATATCATAATTGCGATGATTTTTCGTTGCTATTTCCATGTTTTGTCGTCTAAATTGCAACAATAACGGTCGCGATGTTTCATGGCACTTATTTCGTGGATATAACAACAAAATTTATAAGTCGTCGATATAGAGACGAAAAATGATCGCCATGTGTTTTCTGTACTGTGGCCTTGAAATTGATTTTTTAGAATTCATTTTCTACGTTTCGTAACTCTATCGACAAAGTTTCTGTCCCTATAATGATGAAAATATGGCCAAAAACACCTAGACAAAGTATAGTTTCCACAAAAAACCATGGAACAGTTTCGATGAACGTTTGTCTCTCTATTGAAGAATTCTAGAATTTGAATAGAAATTTCTTACACGTAAAATCATGGAAAACTAATATCTATCGATGAAATTTGCAACGGTGTTTCATTTCTATTTCCACGTTTGGTCGTCTCAATTGCAATAATAATGACCGTAATGTTTTGTGGCACGTATTTCGTGTCTATAACGATGAACTTTATAAGCCATCGATATAGATATGAAAATTGGTCACCACGTGTCTTATATACGGTGGCCTTGAAATTGATTTTTTTAAATTCATTTTCTACGTTTCGTCACTCTATTGACAAAAGTATCATCCCTATAACGACGAACATATGGCCAAAAAATGCTGGGAAAAATTTTGGTTCCACGCAAAACCATGAAACAGTTTCGACAAACGTTTGTCTCTCTATCCATGAATTCTGGAATTTGAACATAAATTTTTTCCACGCAAAACGATGGAAAACCAATCTGGATCGACGAAATCTACAAGTTGAATGGTAATTTTTCCATGAAACTGCATCGCTATAGAGATGGTATTTGTGGAAAGCCAGCCGGGGTTTCGACGGTTTTGTAATACCCACGACGAAAGTTCGTCGATATTGCGATGAAACCAAGAGGTTTAAAAAAATTAAAAAACCATGGAAAGGCATATTCCTTTCCACAGTTTTGGATCTTCAATAAGTGCTTATGATTGATGTGCAGTCTCATGGACCTTTTAATTCTGTTTTAGACCAGATTTAATCAGCGCTATAGAGAAGATTTCTAGAAGGTAATTCCAAGCCACAAACTGGGGCAAACCTACCATGTGATTTTATGTTTTAGGGATGAGTTTAATACTTGTAAATGACATAAATTTTCAGATCTTATAAAACAGAAAATGAAAGATGAATTAAGATTTAAAATGGCATAAAAGGTGTGATTAGTTCCTAACAAATCCCAAGTTAGGAAGATGGGGTCAATTGAGGATCTTATGGAGGCTTTATTGATTAAAGAGTAGATAGGGTTGAATGGTTCAAAGCCAATATGCTCCTTAATAACTAGATAGGGTTGAATGGTTCAAAACCAATATGCTCCTTTCCTATAGAACATTCGGGCTTCAAACTCCAAAAAGTTGCCATTATCAAAGAAAAAATAACAACCGTACTCAGGGTTTAATTGAATTGCACTACATCCAGCTAACACCTATGACGTCTGATATGCCGCCAATGCTAGAGGAGTCGATATCAAAACCTACGTCACTAAAATATAGCCCAATCAAAAATAAAATATATAATATTAAAATAATTCTATTGAATATAAAATTTTAGGGGAGGAAGTTCAAGGATGAAACTGCAGAGCTACAAGCATGGGCTTGTTCTGAGAATCATCGCATACGATGTTTCCATATTTATTCGTTCTCCCATTGCATATTCCACATAGACTTTGGGACCGCATTGGATATTTCTTGACCCCTTTTCTATTATTTATTTCTCATCTTTTCTCCTAACAGTCCTTACAAACTCGGCGACCGGAATCTTTTCAACGACATCCTCCAACTATAGAGTTAAGTTCAAACCATTAAGAAGCAAAACCCTGAACATGAATTTGTTCTCCTCATGTTTAGGCTTGGGTTTCTTCTTAGGAAGCACTCCAAGTAGCCTCATTCCTACTTCTTTTCCTCCTGGTAGAATATTCTTCCATCTTGGACACAAGAAATGACAAACCGTAGAGGGAATATTATGTTCTTCTATTGCAACGCTTTCCTACACTTAGAATTTGCAAGAATTGATGCATGCAATGAGATTTCGTTAGTTTATACAGAGGATGCCATGGTTGGGGTTGATATCTCACTAATTACTCAAAGCAATTATGCATGTACAACTCAAGACAAGATCTGGTGTTCCACAATTGCTACAAAGCTCCGCTTAGCAGCCTCAAAACCACTCTAAGCAAAAAAAAACAGTTCACTATAGAACATTTGGGCTTCAAACTCCAAAAATTTTCCGTTATCAAAGAAAAAATAACAACCATACTCATGGTTTAATTGAATTGCAGCACATCCAACTGACACCTATGATGTCTAATACGCCACCAATGTTGGAGGAGCCGATATCAAAAACTATGTCACTGAAATATAGCCCAATCAACAATCAAATAAATAATATTAAAATAATTCTATTTAATATAAAATTTTAGGGGAGGAAGTTCAGGGATGAACCTGCAGAGCTACGAGCATGGGCTTCTTGTGAGAATCATTGCATATGATGTTTCCATGTTTATTTGTTCTCCAATTGCATATTCCACATAGACTTGGGGACCACAGTGGATATTTCTTGACCCCTTTTCTATTATTTAATTCTCATCTTTTCTCCTAACGGTCCTTACAAACTCGGCGACCGATATCTTTTCAACGACATCCTCCAACTACAGAGTTAAATTCAAACCATTAAGAAGCAAAAACCTGAACATGAATTTGTTCTCCTCAGGTTTAGGCTTGGGTTTCTTCTTAGGAAGCACTCCAAAGGTAGCCCTCATTGGTACTTCTTTTCCTCTTGGTAGAAGATTCCACCATCTTGGACACAAGAAATGGAAAACTACAAAGAGAATATTGTGTTCTTCTATCGCAACGCTTGCCTACACTTAGCATTTGCAAGAATTGATGCATGCAATGGGATTTCATTAGTTTATATAGAGAATGCTATGGCTTGGGTTGATGTCTCACTAATTACTCAAAGCAATTATGCATGTACAACTCAAGACAAGCTTTGGCGTTCCACAATTGCTACAAAGCTCCACTCAGTACCCTCAAAACCACTATGAGAAAACAAAAACAGTTTGCTATAGAACATTCAGGCTTCAAACTCCAAAAATTTTCCATCATCAAAGAAAAATTAACAACCGTACTCAGGTTTTAATTGAATTGTGGTACATCCAACTGACACCTATGATGGCTAACACACCACCAATGCTAGAGGATTCAATATCAAAACCTGTCACTGAAATATAGCCCAATCAACAATCAAATAAGTAATATTAAAATAATTCTATTTAATATAAAACTTTAGGGGATGAAGTTCAGGGATGAACCTACAGAGCGACGAGCATAAGCTTGTTGTGAGAATCATCACATATGATTTTTCCATATTTATTCATTCTCCCATTTCATCTTCCACATAGACTTGGGAACCACAGTGGATCTTTCTTGACCCCTTTTCTATTATTTATTTCTTAGCTTTTCTCCTAACAGTCCTTACAAACTTGACGACCGACATATTTTCAACAACATCCTCCGACTGGAGAGTTAAATTCAAACCATTAAGAAGCAAAACCCTAAATATGGATTTGTTCTCCTCAGGTTCAGGCTTGGGTTTCTTCTTAGGAAGCATTCCAAGGTAGCCATCATTGCTACTTCTTTTCCTCCTGCTAGAAGATTCTGCCATCTTGGACACAAGAAACGACAAACCACAAATCGAATTTTGCAACAACTAAAATTTTATCATCATAGTAATCAGAACGTGTAAAATAGTGCAACCAATAACCATTGTTAATCATTTAAAGTTCCATTTAGCATATGATTTCCAGATCTATGTATGTGATAGCATAGATATAAAATACTAACTTAATGAAAATTTTGGGCCAAACTAACCATAATGTTATTATCATTCACTCGATCCTTTATGTAAGCTCTAAAATATAAAATCATCAAGTCCCTTACCATCACCCAGCTCTCAATAGCAATAATTAGTACTAAGAAAATCCAAAACAATACTCAGTAAAATAATGTCAGAATTATATGACTATGCATTCAAAGATGTAAGGTTCCATATCTCAGTAAAAAATCATATTTACATTTACCCAGAAAACTAATGCGAATAGGGCCAAAAACTAATCAAATCAATAAGATATATTTTTACAAAATACACCACCATCTAAATAGTTTGAAATACTAACTTGTTTTCTATTTTGAGTGTGCAGAGAAGGCATCTGGGGCATACGAGGTATGAAATACATATTGCAGACCTATGTTTGATAAAGGGGAGGGATCAGATTGTGGGAGCAGTAGGTCTGCGTTTTTAGGGTTTTACATAGAAATTCTTTTTTTAGGGCTTTCTTTTTTGATAAAATAAAAGTTACAAAAACACATAAAAATTAAGTCTAAAACCTAAGAGAAACAAAACTAACCTAAGAATAATATTTACAAGTATACAAATCAGAAAATTTAGTTTTGAAAGATAGATGAACAATTAGGGTTTGAAAAATTAAAATTTCTTGACCTAGGGTTTCATCATGCCGAAATTATAGGAAGAAGGGCCGAAAAAAACCTATTTTCTTCTACGTGATTTTTCTTCTTTTTTTCTACATTACTAAGAAGAATTTGTGTTTTATGTAGAAGGTTGTCTCCTAGTTTGGATGATAGTCTAAAAGTAGTTATTTACTATTGGTTGTATCTCTTGTATCTTAATAGAATGAAATATAATTTAAGGATAAAGAACACGTCAAAACCCTTACCTTATCATTGTCCTTTCGCCAAATCCATTCGCCCAAACAAATTGATAAGAGTTGTCCACGAGATGAATTTCCATCACCAAGACCTACATAAATCATCAAAGACATAATTTTTATATGAGTAAAAAATATTAAAACAAATAAACATTCATTTAAATCCTACTACAAAGTCTTGTAGAAATCAATGAACCATGAAATGTTAAATTTATTAACAATTTTTTAAGAAATAGACATGCATTATATTCCCTACTGAATAGGGCCAACCACGTGAAGGTGGAAGCTGATATGGCCCCTCCCCCACCTTACATCACTCTCAATTCCCCATACCCAATAAATGATGTTGTTTACATAGAAAACATTTAAACATTCATGCATAACTAGGATAGTCATCAAAACATATAAACATAAAAACATTGAAGCATAATCATGGTAATTCATATAAACTATTTTTTAGACTAACAACATCGATATACATCCAAATACAAGTCATGAATTTATGCATCTACTTTTTCTTTGATTTCTGTTTTTTTGCATTGAAATAACTAATGATAATTGGGATATTATCATCATAATTTGGTGGATTATCTATGAAGCCATGTCCTTATAGTGTTTGTGTTTCCATTCCCTCATGTATCATACGTCTTGTACGTCGTTGACTAGGGCATGGAGGCAGTTCTGAAGGGGTGTGAACTGCAACAACGAAAATGGGCATATCGATATGTAATAATATTAATAGTTCATCGTTTTGATTAAAATTACAATATTTCTCTTTACCTGTCTATGTAGCTATGACAGCTGGTGTGCTAATTGCTTCTCTACTTGCTAATTCCTCTTGCAGTTCACCCTCCTGAGCTTCACGGTCTTCGATCGAAAGAAGAAAATTTAAAAGTATACGTCAGGAAATAAATATCTATAATCATAGTATATATTTCTATTTCCAAAGAACACATACCAGAATGGCCACTCTGCTCCCCACTATCATGGGACATGCACACCCCAACATCAGCTAGTATGTGTGGAGTACCGCTGGATTCAGTGTTGTGGCTTCACTGTTGCGTAAAAGAAAACATAAATATTTAGTTATGGGTGATATAATAAAAACTAGATAGACTTTAATAGTATACTCCAATGATGTGCTTATTCATTTTATTTACCTGCATCTGCGTCATTGTGAGATTGGAGTATTCCCCAAGCTTTTTCAATATTGAATGACACTTTTAAAACCATACTTGAAACCAAGCTTTAGGTCTTCCTCGGTGACAGCATCTTGGAACATATTTCCATGCAATGCATAACACATATTAAATTCCCTCTATCAAAAGCACATATTTGTTTGCTACTTTGAAATAAATATCCCCCACAGTTAATCATTTAATTTTGATGATTTGGGATCTTAGTTTTCTATAGCCACCTTGGTCCAGTCTATGTTTCCTGTGCTTTTCCACTCTGGCCTTAGTTGCTTTGGAGGTGTCCGGTAGCCTATATATGAAAATTTTGAAAAACGTTAGATATTAGAATTCTTGCTTAAAACAAAAAAGAAGAAAATAAATGAGCATATTTTACTAAAATGATGATATGTGTTGTACCTTGCTTTTCCAGGCCGTGGTTGTTTTCCTTGTCTTTTTAGAAAGTTATCCTTTGCATCCTCTATGAGTTCCTTCCACTCTTTCTCCGAAAACATGGGAGGGCGCTCATGCTTGAGGTCAAGTTGCAATTTATCCCTATATTGGGCCCTGGTATATTGTAAATTCTTGTCGACTAAATTTGCAACCATTTTGTTGTTGAACGTATTTCCGAACAAGTTTACCATGTGGTCTATCAATACATCTCTCTGTGCACTATATTGGCTATTCCTGTGTGTACGAATGGTGGGGCCAAACATCTCCAATGATTTGTCATTCAAATTCCTATAGAATTCATTGTTTCCTGTAGAAACATGTAATCCATTAATTTATAATAATCTCAGCATATGTCCATTTCAATTAGCATGACTAAAATGAATAAATTAATTAATAAATACCTGAAATCTATTGAATCTTGATCGAAACACAAGCTTCATCCACTAGAAAGGTGAGATCTAGTGATCCGGTGCTTTTAACTCGTGCTGCTCTAGGAAACGTTTCCTGGTCGTCTATAGTAGGTTCATCTCCAGAGTCATGTGGAGTCCTAGGATCCATCTGATCATGCTCTGGCATGTCATGTTGATCAAAATCGGTACCCTCATCAATAGATTCGAGGCCAACCAGAAGAGTTTCAAAAATCCTCATTGGTACACTGCTTTGTCATCGGTATTGCTGCATTGGAGCATGACTGCTACCTATACCTGTCTCGACAATTTCTCTTGTCACAGGTTGTAAAAACTCCTACAAACGAAAAAATTTACTTTATCAGATCACTTGGAAAAATAGAAAACATAATATCAGATATGAAATCATGTCATAGCTTAAAAAATATGTGAATATGCCACTTACCCCATAAGATTTTATTTGTTCTTTCATCTCTTCATTCCTTTTCCCGATCTGCTATGTCATGGGCCTTATGCAAGCCAAGGAGATCATTTCTATGTTTTCCTTTTTCAGGGCCTTTTTTATAGTATCCATAGGGTCTATGCAATAGTAAATTTCATCCTCAAGCTCCTCATCACTCAGATCAAGTGCACTGGACTAAATTCATCAAACAATAAAATTAAGAAAAATAATTTTAACATCATTCAAACATTGTTATTGTAATGAAATTTAGTTACTATTAAGAAATAACACTTACCTGATGCCATCTTATGGCTGGTGACTTCCCACGGTCACCCCCTAGTGATCTACTTCTAGTGGGTGATTGTTTACGGTCACCCAAGACCGTGGAAGCATCAGGTGCCTTTCCACGGTCCCCACCCTAACACAATAAATTAATCAATAATTCACCATAAGCACAGAAAAATGTGAATGTCAACAGTGGAAATCGAAACATTTAGTTATTATATTTAACACTTACCTGACAGGGTATAGAGTGTGACCTTCCACGACCACCTTGGACCATGGAAGTAGTAGGTGCCTTTCCACCAATGCCACACTGACACAATAAATAAATAAATAAATGTTATGAAAATAATTGTAACATAATAAAAAATGAGATATTGCAATAATATTTATTTTTACCTCAGAAGTAGAGGACACATGTTCTATTTCATGACGAAAATGGGCATGAGACCCCTGCCACAGTGTAATAAGCATGTTGTCACATGGAAATATTTTGGGGTTGGAGTTTTTAGTTATTGTAGTCATATTTAGTTACTATATTTAGTTGAGTCAATAATTTTAACATCAACAAAACTGAGATATTGCAATAATATTTACTTTTACCTCCAATGGAGAAGATACTTGTTCTGCTCCATGGCGATGAGAAGACCCCTGCCACAGTGTAATAAGCATGTTATCATATGTAAATATTTACAATAAGCATGAAAAAAGTGAATGGTAATCATGGAAATTGAATGTTAATATAAAAAATATCAACATTTAGTTATTATATTTAACACTTACCTAATGGGGCATGGAGTGTGACCTTCCACGGTCACCCTGGACCATGGAAGTAGAGGACACATGTTCTCTTGAATGATGACCATGGGTAGACCCCTGCCACAGTGTAATAAGCATGTTGACACATGGAAATCTTCTGGGGTTGGAGTTTCTAGTTATTGTAGTCATATTTAGTTACTATATTTAGTTGAGTCAATAATTCTAACATAAACAAAAATGAGATACTGCAATAATATTTACTTTTACCTCCGATGGAGGAGATACATGTTCTGCTCCATGGGGATGAGTAGACCCCTGCCACAATGTAATAAGCATGTTATCATATGGAAATATTCACAATAAGCACGACAAAAGTGAATGGTAATAGTGAAAATTGAATGTTAACTGAAAAAATCAAAACATTTTGTTATTGACATCATATTTATTTACTATATTTAATATTTACCTCACAAGGCATAAATTGTGACCTTACATGGTCACCCTGGACTGTGGAAGCATGTGGCTTTCCACTACTGCAACCCTAACAAAATAAATCAATCAATAAAAGTTGAGTCAATAATTGTAACATAAAAAAAAATGAGATAAGCATAATAGTGTAATAAGCATGTTATCACATGGAAATATTCATAATATGCATGAAAAAATGAATGTCAACGGTGGAAATGCAATGTTAACAAAAAAATCAAAACATTTAGTTATTGTAGTCATGTTTAGTTACTATATTTAGCATTTACCTGATGAGGCATAGCATGTGACCTTCCACTGTTACCCTAGACCATGGAAGCCACATCTATTCGATTTAAGTTGTAATCAATCAACAACTCTTCACCTGGAAGTATTGTTTTTGTTGCACATACAAATATACGATGTTCTTCGTATCCCTCAAATTCACAATTTGGTTGCTTAGTTGATGTCACTAGCCGTGTACTATTTACAAATCCAACAACGTTTCTAGATGTTTTTGGTCTCCCATCAATATACATAGTCGCCCCTTTGTTGTTATTGTGTCCTGCTAGTTCTATATAATTTGCGGAAACTCCCTCATACTTCGAGTATATTGGACCAAGATCAACTAGTTATTGTATCTGTATAATGACCCGACATACTCCATCAATTCAGTTACAATTCCATAGCTGACCTTTATGCCATCCATGGAAAATAGCCTCAATTCATGTAAGGACGAAGGAGCAATGCGATACATCCTCCCATTGATGAAGAAATCTGTGTCCACTTGAGGTAGCTTATTAGGTACCCATCATTGCACTAGATGTCTATACCTCAAGGGAAAATCAATTTCACCTATGCTCTTAACATCATAATTACATGACCCTCTGTTGGCAATAAACTATTGCATGCATCTACGAAATCTGTTCCTTACCTTTTCAGATCTAGTTGATATAGAACTGGTAAATCTAGTACAACACATATCACTTTCAACCTCTCCTATTATATGTTCACCATCACTCGAGGAAGATAGATCTGATAGATACCTATTTGGTGGTACCTACAATCGATAAAACAAGAATATAAGCTGCCAAGCGGATATAATTTAGCGTGCAAATATATTTACTTGTAATATTTTAATATCAAAAGTTTTTTCTTCCCAAAAGCTTTACCAAAAGCTATTTTTCTCTCAAAGGTGTAATTTCTTTTAAAGTTATTTATATTTGAATTATTTTTAAGTATAAGACACAATTTGATTTGGTTTGGAATTTTTTCACAACACGGATATAGAAGTGTGTTTCTTGGGCCACTTGACTAGTTAGTGCATGCAAAGAGGTATGGGGTTCCCCCTCATATAGATCATGTTGGGATTCAATTTGGAACGGGCGGTGGTCATATTGCTTCATTCATGGATTTCCCACCGAAACTCGATGACTTTAGTCTAACACTCCCTCTTCCACAATGGTTTGATATGCAAGTTTCCTTGTGCAAGGTACTCCTTCTCTAACTACGTGCCTGATTTTTTTTAAATAGGATAACATTGTGAAATGTCACCAAATTTAGACCAATTATGGGTAGTCTTGAGAATTGGTGACATTTGGTGAATTGATGATTGTGGAAATACATATCCTAGAGATTTTCATTAATGACAAAAGAACTTTTGATGGGCATAGGCATGTATGATAAAGCTGGAAAAAGACTAAGTGGTGAAAAATTGTCCTAAAGCAGTAGTCTTATGAAAATGCCCACCATATTTCATAAGAAGGAGAAAATTCCTGCCATGACCTATCATCCCATAGTTGGTTGAAGTATCTATTCGACCATGGCACTAATTCTCAGAACAACTCTTTGAGGAAGAAGATATTTTTGGTAAAATTAGACAAGTTGCTCTAGGAGAATGCTCGCCATAATGTGTGGGTTGAAAGAAATTCCCGCACCATATGGGAATCTTATAGGTGGTTGTGTTATATACCTTACCATGTTCTTACATTGACCTGAAAGTACCCGAGGAATAAATTATGGATCTTCCAAAACAAGGCCTTAAGTAGCTGTTACATCATACTTCAGTAAAATTCCCAACAAGGAGAGAGAATGTAGTTCCAGAGGATGAAAATGGTCTTAATGGATTCATCTGGTTTTCCTCCATCCATTGGATGTCTTACACTCCAAGTTTGATGAAAATTTGAAATCACCTTTGAGACCTAGGGTTTAAAGAAATTGACTGTGTCAAATAACAAGGTTGAAGAGGCATTTGTAAATGCCTGCAAAATCCTGTCTGAGTGATGATAAATTCATTAGAAGATATAGGCACATTCTTTAATGAACTGCCTATCCATCCATGTTCTTATTTTTTCTTATGGTGACCACATGATAAAAATATCAGCCTTCGAAAAGAGGTAAAAACATTAGCTTGCATATCCAAAAATATGAAAAATTGACTGAGTGTTGAAAACAAGAGGTTGAGAGCCCACTTGGAAATGCATGCCAGAGTCAACTCTTTAATTGATAAATTCATCAGATGTTATAGGTCCATTCTTTGATGATCTGGGTATCCACTCATGATCTTAGTTTCCCTCTGGGTGTTCACATGTGTGAGATATGAGTCTGCCAAAATGCCTCGTGGCACAGTAATGACTAGGGCATGACAAAATAAACTAAGTGTTGAATTGAGTAGTTTGAAAGACCATTTTAAAGTGACTTCCAGAGACTGTGTGTTTTTCAGTAAGGTTTTAAGGTGACATGGTCTTGTTCCTAGCTGAGTTGGATACCTAGCCATACCCTCAGTTTGTTTAAATATGGTCAAGATGTGAAAAATATAAGTCTACCAAAAGTTAGAAAAGTATGCGTATACAGTCTTGGTGAAATAAAAGAGTAAGCTACAAGAAATTAATAAACAAAAAATTATAAAGGGAATTCTGCATATGTTGAGAAGGATTTAGGGATAGTATTTTTGGAGATATGATGTGATCGAAATTACATAGCATATATTTAAGGAAGAAATGCTCACATAGGGTTTAATGAAGACACACGCAGGCTACAATATTCTTGATAACCTTTAGACTCTTTGAGATATGCCAAACAGAGGCGATGGCACACTAACTACCATGGTATATGCCAAACATAGGAAAAAAGATATAAGTGTCGTTGAAAAATAATACTTGTATGAAATGTGCCCTTAAAGAAGAAAGAGGTATGAGTGTCAATTTACTGGAGTCAATTCAAATTATAGCCCACGAATTCGAGGCAACTATACATTGTTCCAAAATCCAAACTAGTAAATGGGAAAAGTTTGCAAAGTGTGTTGTAATTCAGGTAAAAGTGAGCATAAAAATAAAATAAAATGCTTCTTTAAAGGAGAAATAGGTCTTAGGTTTAATTGTACGCAGTCATTATAATCGCAGCTCCTATGGTACTCTACAAAATGTTTTAGACCCATAATAGAAAAAAATCACAAAAGCTTGAAAAGTTTGCCATAATCCATGTAAAACTGACAATCAAAGAAAAATTAAATGTGTCCTTAAAGGGGAAAGAGGTCTCATGTTCAAGTTTTGATAGAATTAGTTCAAATTATAGCTCATAGAGGACTCTGTTCTATACCATTAAACAAAATAAGATTACACAAGCTTGCACTCTATAGAATGTTTTAGACATATAATAGAATAAAATAACAAAAGCTTGCATTTTTATCCATAATTGAGGTAAAAGTACTTATTAAAGAAAAATTAAATGCTTAAAAGAAACACGTCTCATGTTCAAAGTATTGACAGAATCGGTTGAACCAGTTCAGATGGTAGGTCCTACAGGACTCTGCACACTGTTTCAGACCATTAAATAGAATAAAATTACAAAAGCTTGCAAATTGTTCCATAATTCACAAAATTATACAAGAGCACGACTGGCTTGCAGTACTCAACCCATATGTCTTTTCCCCAAATTTAAGGAGGAGCTTCAGATGCTCCAATAATAGAAAACCCTTACTAGATCCACCGATAATAGGATCGATGGTAGCACAACAAAAAAATTATAATTTCAGTGACTGTACCGAATCCGTATTGGTTCAAAAATTTGACGTATTTTTCCAAAATTCCTATGCTACTAGGGTTAATGGGCTTACAAAATTCATTGGGCCCTTTGTTTTCCTCTAGACTGCAGCCAGATTGCCTCCCTTGGTAACGTCGGTATCCTCTAGACTATGGCCATATTTCCTCCACTGGGAATGTCGGTATCCTCTGGATGGGTATCCCGTGCTCCTCGATTTACCACTGCTCTGCTCATCAAATTACTAGTGCTCTAGATGCTGCTAATGAACTAGTGTGTGGGAGTGAACTTGTTCATTGTTGTTTTGCTAATGAGCTAGTGCACGGGTGTTTTTGAGTTCTACATTTTGTGTTTGTTTATTTGCATATTTTATATTTTGTGTTTTTTTTTGTTTGTTTATTTTGCATATTTACCTTTTTTTTAGTTTATTTTGGTTTTTTTTATTTGCATATTTTATATTTTGTTGCATTTTAAATTAATTATAGTTAAACAACTCTATGCTTTTAATTTACTGTCATCTTCACCTAGATCTGGATCATCACTCGATCTGGATCATCATCACTGGATTTGGATCATCCCTTGATCTGGATCATCTCTGGAGCATCATCACTGGATCTGGATCATCCCTTGATTTGGATAATCTCTGCTGGATCATCATCACTAGATCTTGATGGTGCTATCTCATGATTCTTTACATCACAGGAATTTCTACAGAGCCAGCCCTTTTTCATGCTGGTTGTAGGCCTAGCCTCCATGTAGGTCTTCTTCAATGCTTATATCTAACCCTAACTCAGAATGGCCCACCCAACACTTATATCTGATCAAGTAGGAACCAATCCTATAATCATATTAGAAAGGCACGCCCAGCACTCACATCTGATCATGTGGGAAAACCTACCACAACCCTGTCAGAAAGGCCCAACACTCACATCCATCAACCAATGTCAGAAAGGCTCAGCACTTACACTCGTCCATGCGAGGAACCAATCCTCCATACTGAAAGGCTCTGCACTTACATCCAACAACCAATGTCAAAAAGGCTCAGCACTTATATTCAACCATGCAAGGAACCAATCCTTCATGCCGAAAGGCCTCTGCACTTACATCTAACAACTAATGTCAGAAGGGCTTGCACTCACATCTGATCTTGTAGGAACCAATCCTACAGTAATTTCAGAATGGCCCCTAGTCCTAGACTGAGCTAGCTGGTAACTAACCAGGTGCCTCCATTCCAAGAATCAAATTCAATGCTTACTTTTGATCATGTAGGAACCAATCCTGCAGTCACATCAGAATGGCTCTGCACTCACATCTGACATGGAAGGAACTAATCCTCTCGCCATGACAGAATGGCTCAGCCCTTACATCTTACCATGGAAGGAACCAATCCTCTCACCATGTCAGAATGGCTCTGGGTCTCATCATTTTCCCTTGGAGGAAACCTCAATCTGGAGAACACTAAGCTTCTCCCTAAAGTACTCAAACTTCACCCTAGCCAATGGCTTTGTCAAAACATCAGCTATCTATTCCTCCGTCGCAACATACTAGAGATTCACTGCTCCCCTCTGCACCATATCCCTGATATAGTGATACTTGATCTCGATATGCTTCGACTTGTCATGGAACACTGGATTCTCTGACAACTTCACACAACTCTGGTTGTCACAATGTATACAAGTAGCATCCATCTAGAGATCAAATAAATCAAACATTAGCTTCTGCAGCCATACTCTGTCACAAATAGCTGAACAAGATGTGACATACTCTACTTCAGCTCTACTCAGTACCACACAGGATTGCTTCCTGCTAAACCAAGAGATCACACTTGATCCCATACTGAAGCAACACAATGAATTGCTCTTCCTATCGATGGCACTGAATGCCCAATCTGAATCAACATAACCCTCCAGGTTAATCTTTTGATTCCCCTCATACTTGAGCCCATAATCAATTGTATCCCTCAGGTACCTTAGAATATTCTTTGCAGCAATCAAGTAAACATGTCTTGGATCTGTCAAGAACTAGCTCAAGGTGTTCACAGCAAAGGAAATATCTAGTCTTGTGTTCGTCAGGGACATCAAGGATCTAATCATCTGACAATACATCATAGCATCAACCGCTTCTAATGAAGCATCACTCAAAAGCTTCATGTTCGATGCCATACGTGTGGTCATGGCCTTGCAGTCCATCATCCAAAACCTCTTTAGGATCTCTACTGCATACTTCCCTTGTCCAAGGGAGATTCCATCCGCATTCTGCCACACCTCCATGCCTAGAAATTAATGCATCATACCCCAGTCCTTCATTTCGAACTCAGCAGCAAGCTTTCTCTTCGTATCAGAAATCAACCCATCCATACCTATCACAAATAGATCATCTACATACAGTAGGAGCATCACTGGGTCGAGTACAGATCATCTTCATGTTCTTGAGTACTCCTTGTGGAGTACAGTTCTACACATACACCGTTGTTCTAGCAGCTTCTTCCCATAGATGCATGGGAAGATCTTGATCATGAAGCATTGCTCTTGCAGCTTCCATGATAGTTCTATTCTTCCTTTCTGCAACCCCATTCTGTTGTGGATTATATGAGGTGGATAAATCCCTCTTAATCACTGATTTTTTGCATAAGTCTTTGAACTCATTTGATGTGAATTCTCTGCCATTATCTGATCGAAAGGTCTTGCTAAAAACTTCATCTTTGTTCTTCATGAAGTAAATCCATGTATTCCTAGAGAAGTCATTAATGAAAGAAACATAGTATACATACCCGCTTAGTGAACTTGATGACATTGGTTCGCACACGTCAGAGTGGATGACTTCCAAGATTTCTTTTGCCTTGCTCTCACTACTTGGAAATTTCTTCTTTGTATTCTTTCCTTTTGCACATCCTTTGTAGACCCCTTCATGTTTTTATTGAATTTCTGGAAGACCTTAAACACCTTTGCTTGCAAGTGGTAGTGCTTTGTAATGCACATGTGCAATCTTTATGTGCCAAATTTCATTTGGCTCTACTGTGTCATGGACCACATCTTGTTCTTGATGGCCCTTCAATTTGTATAAACCTCCTTCTTGTTCTGCAATTACTATTGCATCATCAATAGTCTTTCCTCTTAACCAAATGAGGACTTGGCCATCTACAAATGCAACCCTCATGCCTTTTACATCTAATGCCGATATGGATAGAATATTCTTCTTTAGTCCTGGTATAAACAAGACATCCTTCATTTTCATAGACTTTCGAGAGTCTAGCTTGTAGGAGGATTCACCACTACCTTTTATGGGATATTGGTAGTCATCCCCAAGTTTCAACTTATGGGGTGAATTATGTTCAAATAGTTTCTCAAAGGATTCCCTGAAACCTGTCATGTGTTTGGAATCCCCACTGGCAATAATCCAATATTTGCTTCCATGAGTGACAGTTCCCGTGAGAGCGGAGATCAGAACATATTCATATTCACTTGAAGAGTCTTCACTTTCTTTTTTTACTCTCTTCCTGAGAGGATCATCATCCTCAGCAGTGTGAGCATGATGTCTTCTTTTGGAGTTCTTCTTCTTCTTGGATCCATTCTTATTCATGGGACAATTTATAACAAAGTGTCATATTTAATCGCATGTATAACATGTGAGTTTGGATGGATCCCTTCTTACAGGATTGTTTTTCTGATGAGAATGCTTACCTTGGTGATGATCATTTTCCCTTCTACCTTTCCTGGAGTGTACTATGAGAGCTTGATCTTCACTTCCCATCTTTTCTTCTCGAGTTGCTATCCGAGCTTCTTCTTGTGAACATTCTTCCCATAGTCTACTAAACTTGACTAACTTCTTCCTAGCACAAATTCCTTGGATGAAAGAATCCCATGACCTAGGGAGGCCATTCAAGGTTGTCATCACAATTTCTACATTCTCCACTTCTTCATCTACTGCTTCCAGCTTTTCTTTGATCTGGGATACCCTTGTGAAGTATGACTGGATGGTCTCCTCATTCTGGATCTTTACATTCTTCAATTGGTTCCTTGAGTCATCTTTAGATTGATGTTCTTCCCTTCAAACAATTTGGTTACGACATCAAACATGGCACTAGGTGTCTTGAGGGAGGACACCTGTTGTATGAGGTGATCCTTGATAGAATCAGCAATGATCCTCTTTTCCATAACCAACTTCTTCTTATGTAAGGCCTTGGTCTCATCTCCCTCTAGAACTGGAACCTCCTCATGGATGTAGTAGTCCAACTCATTTTTTTCAGGACCAGGGAGATCCTGTACTTCTAGGCTTGGAAGTTATCAGCTCCCTCAAGATTTTAATCAAGATTGGTATGATGAGACATCTTAACTGAGAACCTCAAACGGAAATACAAAAGATATAGATCTTACCAGGTCAAGATGTCGGATCTGGATTTGGAGCTGAAATCCTGCAGTGTTGGTTCAGGAGCAGATTAGGGTTTTGCTTTTCTGGATTTCTCTCCAACCAAATGCTTTGATTTTGATCCCTAAATTTGATTTTTTGGAGGAGATCAATCCAGACCTGGGCTCACTAAAAAATTCCACTTCTGTGAAAATCTTTAATTTTCGGCAGCAGTGTCGGGTCCAAAACCGAAAAACCTCAGAATTATATTATGCTTTGATAGAAATATGCACCCTAGGGAGGAGAGTTACTCCACCCTTATTTCGCTAAAAATATGTGGAGAGAGATCCACAAAATAGGAATCCCTAGTTCCTACAGCTGTATAGTTTCCTCTTCTCAGGTTAGCTCTGATACCACGTTATATTTTTAACATTAAGCTAGCATAAGATTAGGATCTTTAACTAAGAGAACAATAAGCACAACAATAAAACACAAGAGACAATGGACATATTGTTTTTCCTTGGGGAAACCATAAATGGAGAAAACCCTGCAACTTCCTCAGAGATAGAATCAACACCAAAAGTGAAACCCAAAAACAATAAGATGATCTCCTGACAATAGTAACCTCTTTCTTCCTTGGCCCAGTGCCTTTCTCTTCGTCATCTATGCGCTACAACTGAGTATGAGTGAGTGTGTGATAAATAGAGAGGCTAGCTCTCTATTTATACTAATTCCCAACTTGACTAAACCCAACTAGGGCTGAATTCACTAGGTGAGTCTAATAACCCTGATGCCCCGGAACTACGGGGACTTTAACCCTTAGACAATAGGAGGGTTACCCACCTAGACTTGACATGATTTGTTTACATTATAGATACTCCTGATAGGAATCTCGGGGCATGACATGACTCAAGTACATTACAAATACATCCTAGAATAAACATCGTGTTACAATACATAAGAAATACAAGTGAATACATTCGGAAGTTACAATTACATCAACACTGCCAAAAGGGTGTTTTAGGAAGATTAGACCAAATTGAGAAATTTGTCTAAGTATGGACTTGGTGTAAAATTTACCCAAGTGGCCTTAAGGAACTGCTCACTATGCCTCATTGGATGATGTGAAAAACGTATTGAGAATGTGAGTCTCTAGAGTGTTGTATGGAGCATACAACCATGTCACTTGCCTCACCAAACTACAACATATATTTAAGGAAGAATTGGTTCTAGCAGCATTAGTAAAAAATGGTCCTAGCAACCCTAAGAGAATGCCCGCATTTAATGGTTTGAGAAGAATTCCTGCACCATGGTACCGTCCTATAGCTAGTTGGTTTGGCTACCTATTCATGATTTGAGTTTGCTTTAATCTTTCTTGAGCAGAGAGATACAAGCCTGCCAAAATAGGGTTTTTCACCAGTGGATGCAAAAATGTCTAAGTAACCTCAGAAAGATGCCCTCCCTAAATTATGGGTTACAAATGATGGGTTAGAGTAAATGCCTGTAGCACATGGGCGTCTTGTATATTGGTCTTCAACCTACTTGACCATGTCTTTGTATTGTCTTGGAAGTGGATGAAGAAAAATTTATGGACCTACCAAAAGCGTGTTTTAGGCAAATTAGACCAAATTGAGAAATTTGCCTAAGTATGGAATTGGTGTTAAATCTGCCCAAGTGGCCTTAAGGACATTCCCGCAATGCCTCATAGGATAATGTGAAAAATGTATTGAGAATGTGAGTCTCTAGAGTGTTGTATGGAGAATACAACCATGTCACTTGCCCAACCAAAATACATCATAAATTTAACGAAGAATTGGTCCCAACAGCCTTAGTCAAAATTGGTCCCAACATCCTTAAGAGAATACCCGCCAGAATTGATGGTTTGAGAATAATTCCCGCACCATGGTACCATCCTATAGCTAGTTGGTTTGGCTACCTATTCGTGATTTGAGTTTTCTTTAATATTTCTTAAGGAAAAAGATACAGGCATGCCAAAACAAGGTTTTTAGGGGTGAAAACCAAGAAATTCAAGTGGCAGTAGTTGATATCCAAAATATGGATGCTCATGGGAATCCTATAAAATAAGATGTCATTATAAGAAGTGTGTGAAATTCAGTTTCATGAGTAGAATTGTATGACATTGTTCCAGAATTGGAATTTCAGTTTCATTAGATAAAGAAACTTACATAAATACAACAATACATAACATCAAAATTCTCATAAAGAACTTGAGAGTTCTAAATCCATCATCCCCATGATATCCCTATAATATCAATAGTTCCAAGCAAACAGCTAGGATCTACCTATGTCACCAAATCTACTGACATCACATATCCACTAATCACTTTCACTCTTTTAATTTGTTACAAATTCAAATATATATTCCTACAGTACACAAGTTAATTTTTCAATTTTGATAGTGTTAACTTTCTGGCTTGTTATGTACACTTATTGAAAATTTAAATTCAAAATTACCATTCACATTTAATGCATCAAAAACATATACAATGTCGAGAAATACACACACACACACACATATATAAATGGTAATAATGTTATTCCATAGTTCTAGGCTGCTTGGGAGGCTTAGGCTGCAAATCCTCCTTTTCTAGAGAAGATAAATTTGTACATTCTAGTCTCTTGGCTTGTCTAGAAGCTTCTGGTTCTTCAGAAGCTGCAACAGGTGCATGTTCTGATTTTCGTTCTAATTCTTTCTCTTTTGTGGCACATTTTTGCAAACTTTCTCTCAATTTATCATTATCTTGGATGTACTTCTTCATCAATTCCACATTCTTCTTATTTTTCTCTTCGTGTTCCTTTTCCTTTTGTTGAAGACGATCATTTGCATGTTTCAACTCAAACTGAACTTGGGTCAATTTTTTCCTAAGCCGCTCTATCTCTGTCTCCAACTCTTTTGCCCTCAATTCTGTATTATCTAGAGTATACACAATTGTTACTCGCTGAAGCATGTTGTTCTTCTACAGAGTGGCAATTTGGGATTTCAGATCTTCTATCTCATACTTACATACCAAATGTTGTGATTCTCTATCCTCCAGTATTTTCAATCTGAGCTCTTTAATATCAGCATCCCTCTTGGCTAGCTTGTTTTCCATTATTTCTTTTATGGTTGACCACATAGGGAGATCAGCTCCAGCATTCATTGCTGCACTAGCATCCATCAAGGAATTCTCTCGAATTCTTAAGAAGGCACAATAGATTTGTAACCCCTTTTTGACTTGTGCATGAGCTTGTATTGCATTAAAAGCTACGTCCAGTGCCTCATACCTTAGTGAATCCTGTTGGTGTGCCGACATATCATAAATTTCACTAGAAATCAGATGCCTACTCTATCCCTTACCAATTTCAGATTGTTTTAACTTTTCAACTCCTCTAGTTTGCAGTTCTACAGTAATCTTTTCAAGTTCAACTATTTTCCCTTTCAACTCTTCATCTTTCTTAGCAATTATGTTTTTCATGTTTTCCTCTTTTTTTCTATATTCATTTATCTCAAGTTGATGTTTATTGTAGTCTTCAACAAGGCTATTTTCAAAGTCAACCTTCATTATTTCAATTATTCTATTTAACTTACTAGCTTCAGTGGTAAGTATTGCTTCTTGGTCGATAACAGTCCTTACAGGAGAAATTTCCAAAACCTTCGGTTGATGTTTCAGCTCATCTTCCAGTCTCTTTATGGTTTCTTCATCTTTCTTCCGAACAACCATATATTCTTCTCTGCATTTCTCATTTTCCTTTCTAAATTCATCTTGATTTTGCTCTAGTTCCTTATTCAAAGAATGAAGAACAGAGTCCTTTGCTATTATTATCCCTCTTGAACTATCCACAGGCTTCATAAGGGATCCTTTTAATCTTGCAATTTCCTGTAAACAGGGAAAATATTTAGGAGGCTTCAAAAAATGGAATTTGGCAATTTTTTTGTTGGAAATAAGCATTGAAAAATGCCTCCTACTTTAAATAGGTCCACCATTTGCAAATTTTTAATAGAATATTCCATAGTATCCATGTGTTCTATTTCTAACCTTGCAATTACCTGTAAATAGTGAAAATTTTAACAACGCTACAAAAAAAGGAATTTGGCAACTGTTTCTTTTTGAAAAATAACATTGAAAAATAGCGCCTACCTTTAAGAGGTCCTAAATTTGCATCTGCTTAATCCTACAGAGTTCTACACTCTGTACTGCGGTAAGATACCAATAGAAAAATTTTTTCCTTTGAAATCCAGCTTCTTCTTTGAAATGCAACATTTTATCAAACAATAGCTTAAAAACAATTTTACCATCAAAAAATGATTTTGGAGAGGAAGTTTTCTCAACTCCCAACTGTGGAGGTGTATATATAACAAGCGACATTTCTACACGAGCATAAATATCATCATCACTATGCTCCTCCTGTTTATTAAACTCAACATCATGCATCTTGTTTACATTTATTTCTCTGCCTTCATGTAATCCGGCCAGAATTGAGACAACATCAAATTCTTTAGGGTCACTTCCCATACCTTCCATACAATACTCAAAAGGTTCTTCAGGGACTTGTACATTGTCCTTTGGAGATTGTTGCGGAACTTCCTGCTTAATTTTGTCCAGTTTTGGCCTCTTAATGTATGTATTTTTAAATCTACTTCCTTCTACAGTAATGGGTCGATATAAGTCAATAATTTTTTGTAGTGTGCCAGGGTAACTGAACTTCACTCTCTTCATTTTTCTCTCCTCTAGTGCAAAATGCAATTTTTTTGCCAATAGATGAGGGATATCTATGGCCCGGTCTTCAACCCAATGAATCACCAACTTCATACAATCACCTAAAATATCTTGCTTGTGGTGATTCATAATTGTCCTACCACAACCCTGTCAGAAAGGCCCAACACTCACATCCATCAACCAATGTCATAAAGGCTCAGTACTTACACTCGGCCATGCAAGGAACCAATCCTCCATGATGAAAGGCTCTGCACTTACATCCAACAACCAATGTCAAAAAGGCTCAGCAATTATATTCAACCATGCAAGGAACCAATCGTTCATGCCAAAAGGCCTCTGCACTTACATCTAACACCTAATGTCAGAAGGGCTTGCACTCACATCTGATCTTATAGGAACCAATCCTACAGTAATTTCAAAATGGCCCCCAGTCCCGGACTGAGCTAGCTTGTAACTGACCAGGTGCCTCCATTCCAAGAATGGAATTCAATGCTTACTTCTGATCATGTACGAACCAATCCTGTAGTCACATTAGAATGGCTCTGCACTCACATCTGACATGGAAGGAACTAATCCTCTCGCCATGACAGAATGGCTCAGCCCTTACATATTACCATGGAAGGAACCAATCCTCTCACCATGTCAGAATGGCTCTGGGTCTCATCATTTTCCCATGGAGGAAACCTCAATATGGAGAAAACTAAGCTTCTCCCTGAAGTACTCAAACTTCAACCTAGCCAATGGCTTTGTCAAAACATCAGCTATCTATTCCTCTGTTGCAACATACTAGAGCTTCACTACTCCCCTCTGCACCATATCCCTGATATAGTGATACTTGATCTCGATATGCTTCGACTTGTCATGGAACACTGGATTCTCTGACAAATTTACGCAACTCTGGTTGTCACAATGTATACAAGTAGCATCCATATAGAGATAAAATAAATCAAACATTACCTTCTGTAGCCATACTGCATCACAAATAGCTGAACAAGATGCGACATACTCTGCTTCAGCTCTACTCAGTACCACATAGGATTGCTTCCTACTAAACCAAAAGATCACACTTGATCCCATACTGAAGCAACACGATGAAGTGCTCTTCCTATCGATGGCACTTCCTACCCAATCTGAATCAACATAACCCTCCAGGTTAATCTTTTGATTCGCCTCGTACTTGAGCCCATAATCAATTATATCCCTCAGGTACCTCAGAATATGCTTTGTAGCAATGAAGTAAACATGTCTTGGATCTATCAAGAACTGGATTAAGGAGTTCACAGCAAAGGAAATATCTAGTCTTGTGTTCGTCAGGTACATCAAGGACCCAATCATCTGACAATACATTGTAGCATCAACCGCTTCTGATGAAGCATCACTCAACAGCTTAATGTTTGATTCCATAGGTATGGTCATGGTCTTGCAGTCCATTATCCAAAACCTCTTCAGGATCTCTACTACATACTTCCCTTGTCCAAGGGAGATTCCATCCGCATTCTGCCACACCTCCATGCCTAGAAAATAATGCATCATACCCCAGTCCTTCATTTCGAACTCAGCAGCAAGCTTTCTCTTCGTATCATAAATCAACATATCCATACCTATCACAAATAGATCATCTACATACAGTAGGAGCATCACTGGGTCGAGTACAGATCATCTTCATGTTCTTGAGTACTCTGTGTGGAGTACAGTTCTGCACATACACCGTTGTTTTAGCAGCTTCTTCCCATAGATGCATGAGAAGATCTTGATCATGAAGCATTGCTCTTGCAGCTTCCATGATAGTTCTATTCTTCCTTTCTGCAATCCCATTCTGTTGTGGATTATATGAGGTGGATAAATCCCTCTTAATCCTTGATTTTTTGCATAAGTCTTTGAATTCATTTGATGTGAATTCTCCGTCATTATCTTATCGAAAGGTCTTGCTAAAAACTTCATCTTCGTTCTTCATGAATTAAATCCATGTCTTCCTAGAGAAGTCATCAATGAAAGAAACATAGTATACATACCCGCTTAGTGAACTTGATGACATTGGTTCGCATACATCGGAGTGGATGATTTCCAAGATTCCTTTTTCCTTGCTCTTGCTACTTGGAAATGTCTTCTTTGTATTCTTTCCTTTTTCACATCCTTTGTAGACCCCTTCATGTTTTTATTGAATTTCTGGAAGACCTTAAACAACTTTGCTTGCAAGTGGTAGTGCTCTGTAATGCACATGTGCAAGCTTTCTGTGCCAAATTTCATTTGGCTCTACTGTGTCATGGACCAAATCTTGTTCTTGATGGCCCTTCAATTTGTATAAACCTCCTTCTTGTTCTGCACTTACTATTGCATCATCAATAGTCTTTCCTCTTGACCAAATGAGGACTTGGCCATATACAAATGCAACCCTCATGCCTTTTGCATCTAATGCTGATATGGATAGAAGATTCTTCTTTAGTCCTGGTATAAACAAGACATCCTTCATTTTCATAGAATTTTAGCTTGTAGGAGGATTCACCACTACCTTTTATGGGATATTGGTGGTCATCCCCAAGTTTCAACTTATGGGGTGAATTATGTTCAAATAGTTTCTCAAAGGATTCCCTGAAACCTGTCATGTGTTTGGAATCTCCACTGGCAATAATCCAATCTTTGCTTCCATGAGTGACAGTTCCCGTGAGAGTGGAGATCAGAACATATTCATCTTCACTTGAAGAGTCTTCACTTTCTTTTTTTACTCTCTTCCTGAGAGGATCATCATCCTCAGCAGTGTGAGCATGATGTCTTCTTTTGGAGTTCTTCTTCTTCTTGGATCCATTCTTATTCATGGGACAATTTATAACAAAGTGTCATATTTAATCACATGTATAACATCTAAGTTTGGATGGATCCCTTCTTACAGGATTGTTTTTCTGATGAGAATGCTTACCTTGGTGATGATCATTTTCCCTTCTACCTTTCCTGGAGTGTACTGTGAGAGCTTGATCTTCACTTCCCATCTTTTCTTCTCGAGTTGCTATCCGAGCTTCTTCTTGTGAACATTCTTCCCATAGTCTACTGAACTTGACTAACTTCTTCCTAGCACAAATTCCTTGGATGAAAGAATCCCATGACCTAGGGAGGCCATTCAAGTTTGTCATCACAATTTCTACATTCTCCACTTCTTCATCTACTGCTTCCAGCTTTTCTTTGATCTGGGAGACCCTTGTGAATTATGACTGGATGGTCTCCTCATTCTGGATCTTTACATTCTTTAACTGGTTCCTTGAGTCATCTTTAGATTGATGTTCTTCCCTTCAAAAAAATTGGTTACGGCATCAAACATGGCTTTAGGTGTCTTGAGGGAGGACACCTGTTGTATGAGGTGATCCTTGATAGAATCAGCAATGATCCTCTTTGCCATAACCAACTTCTTCTTATGTAAGGCCTTGGTCTCATCTCCCTCTGGAACTGGAACCTCCTCATGGATGTAGGAGTCCAACTCATTTTTTTCAGGACCAGGGAGATCCTATACTTCTAGGATTGGAAGTTATCAGCTCCCTCAAGCTTTTAATCAAGCTTGGTATGATGATACATCTTAACTAAGAACCTCAAATGGAAATACAAAAGATATAGATCTTACCAGGTCAAGATGTCGAATCTGGATTTGGAGCTGAAATCCTGCAGTGTTGGTTCAGGAGTAGATTAGGGTTTTGCTTTTTTGGATTTCTCTCCAACCAAATGCTTTGATTTTGATCCCTAACTTTGATTTTGGGGAGGAGATCAATCCAGACTTGGGCTCACTAAAAAATTCCACTTCTGTGAAAATCCCTAATTTTCGGCAGCAGTGTCGGGTCCAAGACTGAAAAACCTCAGAATTAGATTATGCTTTGATACAAAGATGCACCCTAGGGAGGAGAGTTACTCCACCCTTCTTTCGCTGAAAATATGTGGAGAGAGATCCACAAAATAGGAAGCCCTAGTTCCTACAGCTGCATAGTTTCTTCTTCTCAGGTTAGCTCTGATACCATCTTATATTTTTAACATTAAGCTAGCATAACATTAGGATCTTTAACTGAGAGAAAAACAAGCACAACAATAAAACACAAGAGACAATGGACATATTTTTTTTCCTCGAGGAAACCATAAATGGAGAAAACCCCGCAACTTCCTCAGAGATACAATCAACACCAAAAGTGAAACCCAAAAACAATAAGATGATCTCCTGACAGCAGTAACCTCTTTCTTCCTTGCCCCAGTGCCTTTCTCTTCCTCAGCTATGCACTACAACGGAGTATGAGTGAGTGTGTGATAAATAAAGAGGCTAGCTCTCTATTTATACTAATTCCCAACTTGACTAAACCCAACTAGGGCTGACTTCACTAGGTGAGTCTAATAACCCTGATGCCCCAGAACTACGGGGACTTTAACCCTTAGACAATAGGAGGGTTACCCACCTAGACTTGACATGATTTGTTTACATTATAGATACTCCTGATAGGAACCTCGGGGCATGACATGACTCAAGTACATTACAAATACATCCTAGAATAAACATCGTGTTACAATACATAAGAAATACAAGTGAATACATTCCGAAGTTACAATTACATCAACACTGCCAAAAGGGTGTTTTAGGAAGATTAGACCAAATTGAGAAATTTGTCTAAGTATGGACTTGGTGTAAAATTTACCCAAGTGGCCTAAGGAACTACCCACGATGCCTCATAGGATGATGTGAAAAACGTATTGAGAATGTGAGTCTCTAGAGTGTTGTATGGAGCATACAACCATGTCACTTGCCTCACCAAACTACAACATATATTTAAGGAAGAATTGGTTCTAGCAGCATTAGTAAAAAATGGTCCTAACAACCCTAAGAGAATGCCCGCCGCATTTAATGGTTTGAGAAGAATTCCCACACCATGGTACCGTCCTATAGCTAGTTGGTTTGGCTACCTATTCATGATTTCATTTTGCTTTAATCTTTCTTGAGGAGAGAGATACAAGCCTGCCAAAATAGGGTTTTTCACCAGTGGATGCAAAAATGGCTAAGTAACCTCAGAAAGATGCCCTCCCTAAATTATGGGTTAGATTAAATGCCTACAGCACATGGGGATCTTGTATATTGGTCTTCAACCTACTTGACCATGTCTTCATATTGTCTTGGAAGTGGATGAAGAAAAAGTTATGGACCTACCAAAAGGGTGTTTTAGGCAGATTAGACCAAATTGAGAAATTTGTCAAAGTATGGAATTGGTGTTAAATCTGCCCAAGTGGCCTTAAGGAAATTCTTGCCATGTCTCATAGGATAATGTGAAAAATGTATTGAGAATGTGAGTCTCTAGAGTGTTGTATGGAGCATACAACCATGTCACTTGCCCAACCAAAATACATCATAAATTTAACGAAGAATTGGTCCCAACAACCTTAGTCAAAATTGGTCCCAACATCCTTAAGAGAATACCCTCCAGAATTCATGGTTTGAGAATAATTCCCGCACCATGGTACCATCCTATAGCTAGTTGGTTTGGCTACCTATTCGTGATTTGAGTTTTCTTTAATATTTCTTAAGGAGAAAGATACAGGCATGCCAAAACAAGGTTTTTAGGGGTGAAAACCAAGAAATTCAAGGGGCAATAGTTGATATCCAAAATATGGATGCTCATGGGAATCCTATAAAATATGATGTCATTATAAGAAGTGTGTGAAATTCAGTTTCATGAGTAGAATTGTATGACATTGTTCCAGAATTGGAATTTCAGTTTCATTAGATAAAGAAACTTACATAAATACAACAATACATAACATCAAAATTCTCATAAAGAACTTGAGAGTTCTAAATCCATCATCCCCATAATATCCCTATAATATCAATAGTTCCAAGCAAACAGCTAGGATCTACCTATGTCACCAAATCTACTGACATCTCATATCCACTAATCACTATCACTCTTTTAATTTATTACAAATTCAAATATATATTCCTACAGTACACAAGTTAATTTTTCAATTTTGATAGTGCTAACTTTCTGGCTTGTTATGTACACTTATTGAAAAGTTAAATTCAAAATTACCATTCACATTTAATGCATCAAAAACATATAGATTGTCGAGAAATACACACACACACACACACACACACACACATATATAAATTTATGTATTAAAACTTGAAATGAGTTTACATACACAACATATATAAATAATGTTATTCCATAGTTCTAGGCTGCTTGGGAGGTTTAGTCTGCAAATCCTCCTTTTCTAGAGAAGATAAATTTGTACATTCTAGTCTCTTGGCTTGTCTAGAAGATTCTGGTTCTTCAGAAGCTGCAACAGGTGCATGTTCTGATTTTCGTTCTAATTCTTTCTCTTTTGTTGCAAATTTTTGCAAACTTTCTCTCAATTTATCATTATCTTGGATGTACTTCTTCATCAATTCCACATTATTCTTATTTTTATCTTCATGTTCCTTTTCCTTTTGTTGAAGACGATCATTTGCATGTTTCAAATCAGACTGAACTTGGGTCAATTTTTTCCTAAGCTGCTCTATCTCTGTCTCCAACTCTTTTTCCCTCAATTCTGTATTATCTAGAGTATACACAATTGCTACTCGCTGAAGCATGTTGTTCTTCTACAGAGTGGCAATTTGGGATTTCAGATCTTCTATCTCAGACTTACATACCAAATGTTGTGATTCTCTATCCTCCAGTATTTCCAATCTGAGCTCTTTAATATCAGCATCCCTCTTGGCTAGCTTGTTTTCCATTGTTTCTTTTATGGTTGACCACGTAGAGAGATCAGCTCCAACATTCATTGCTGCACTAGCATCCATCAAGGACTTCTCTCGAATTATTAAGAAGGCACAATAGCTTTGTAACCCCTTTTTGACTTGTGCATGAGCTTGTATTGCATTAAAAGCTACGTCCATTTCCTTCTCTCTATTTTGGAGGGAACTCTCATACCTTATTAAATCCTGTTGGTGTGCCGACATATCATAAGATTCACTAGAAATCAGATGCCTATTCTATCCCTTACCAATTTCAGATTGTTTTAACTTTTCAACTCCTCTAGTCTGTAGTTCTACAGTAATCTTTTCAAGTTCAACTATTTTCCCTTTCAACTCTTCATCTTTATTAGCAATTATGTTTTTGATGTTTTCCTCTTTTTTTCTATATTCATTTATCTCAAGTTGATGTTTATTGTATTCTTCAACAAGGCTATTTTCAAAGTCAACCTTCATTATTTCAATTATTCTATTTAACTTACTAGCTTCAATGGTAAGTATTGCTTCCTGGTCAATAACAGTCCTTACAGGAGGAATGTCCAAAACCTTTGGTTGATGTTTCAGCTCATCTTCCAATCTCTTTATGGTTTCTTCATCTTTCTTTCGAACAACCATATATTCTTCTCTGCATTTCTCATTTTCCTTTCTAAATTCATCTTGATTTTGCTCTAGTTCCTTATTCAAAGAATGAAGAACAGATTCCTTTGCTGTTATTATCCCTCTCGAACTATCCACAGTCTTCACAAGGGATCCTTTTAATCTTGCAATTTCTTGTAAACAGGGAAAATATTTAGGAGGCTTCAAAAAATGGAATTTGGAAATTTTTTTGTTGGAAATAAGCATTGAAAAATGCCTCCTACCTTAAATAGGTCCACCACTTGCAAATTTTTAATAGAAGATTCGATAGTATCCATGTGTTCTATTTCTAACCTTGCAATTACCTATAAATAGTGAAAATTTTAACAACGCTACAAAAAAAGGAATTTGGCAACTGTTTCTTTTTGAAAAATAACATTGAAAAATAGCGCCTACCTTTAAGAGGTCCTAAATTTGCATCTGCTTAATCCTACAGAGTTCTACACTTTGTACTACGGTAAGATACCAATAGAAAAATCTTTTCCTATGAAATCCAGCTTCTTCTTTGAAATGCAACATTTTATCAAACAATAGCTTAAAAACAATTTTACCATCAAAAAACGATTTTGGAGAGGAAGTTTTCTCAACTCCCAACTGTGGAGGTGTATATATAACAAGTGGCATTTCTGCACGAGCATAAATATCATCATCACTATGCTCCTCCTGTTTATTAAACTCAACATCATGCATCTTGTTTACATTTATTTCTCTGCCTTCATGTAATCCGGCCAGAATTGAGACAACATCAAATTCTTTAGGGTCACTTCCCATACCTTCCATACAATACTCAAAAGGTTCTTCAGGGACTTGTACATTGTCCTTTGGAGATTGTTGAGGAACTTCCTGCTTAATTTTGTCCAGTTTCGGCCTCTTAATGTATGTATTTTTTAATCTGGTTCCTTCTACAGTAATGGGTCGATATAAGTCAATAATTTTTTGTAGTGTGCCTGGGTAACTGAGCTTCACTCTCTTCATTTTTCTCTCCTCTAGTGCAAAATGCAATTTTTTTGCCAATAGATGAGGGACATCTATGGCCCGGTCTTCAACCCAATGAATCACCTAAAATATCTTGCTTGTGGTGATTCATAATTGTCCTAAGTACAATTTGAAATAAGGTTTTGTGCAGTCCTCGTGGAACATCTTGCATCTTTAAACCATTCTAAGCAACCTTAACCATTTTTCCACATATTTTGTTTGCCATCTCACCCTTTTCTACTTTGACGGTTTTCTTGGTTGTCAACAATTCTCCCCCCCTGCGTGGAATTTTCACTGCACCTGACAGCAAATAAGGGTCCAGACAAACCCTCCTCCCAAAAATAATCAATTCCTTGGACTCATCATCATAACTAGAAATGGCATTATCTATCTGTCACATGCCCCAATTTGCAAAGACAATTTTACATTATTTGAGAAACATTGTGTTAAATTTTATGCTAAGTTGTAATTGATGACCAGTGGGGTCAAGAATATTTAATGTAAATTCAGAATATTTTATTTATAAATAAATAAATGAAGAGACAACAACTTATGAGAGTTGTTAAAAGAGTGTTTACTGGTCAAATTGGTGGAGGAGACTGGGTGGAGAGCAAACTGACATGTGGCAGCATCCTCAAACCACTTCCAACTGTTGCATGTGGCAACCTCCCTATATTTGTGGTCATGATTCCCCAAGAAAGTGGAATAGGAGTAGGTGGCTCAATTAATGAAAATTGACCCAGAAGACCTAGGCATCTCTATAAAATTTCCCAATGAAGAGAGCTAAGGCTACTCATTCTAGAGAAGTGATCATTTAGGGTGAATGAATTTAATCAAGAGAAATTCAATGGAGGGGAATTTGGAAATTGTTTGAGGGCATAACTGCTGAGGTTGATCTCATTGCATCTTTTAAGCTAAAGATCATACTACTGAAAGAAGATTTTTTTCGCTGAGGTATTTGAACCAATCAGGTGACAAAGGTTTCTACAATTGCATTCTCCACCCAGTTCTCAGCCAAGAAGACCAGGAACAGGCTCGAGGGTCCAAAGGAAGTGTTGTTTGAGCGCTCTCTAAGAGATTGGTAGGGAGGAACGACCTCCTCAAGCTGTTGTCGTCTTATCCTCAACAGGTTCTATTTTATTTTACTGTCTTAGTTAAATAAATCTTAGTTTATCTGCTACATGAATATTAAAAGTTCAGAGTTTTGTGAAATGTTAGATTTGGTATTTTTTTAAAGATTATTTATAGAAATGAAAATGGTTTGGGATATAGTGAAACAGATAGAAATTAAATTTCTAAGCGTTTTTTTCCACACTTGAAAACCAGGTCGTACTCTAGCACAGTTAGATTGTTTTAAAATAAATGAAATAGTTCTTTATGAGAATGAAATTAGTAGATATGATTCTTGTATCTGTAGGTAAATAGAATAGAATTTATTTCAATGTTTAAAGAATGTAATGAAAAAATAGTGTTATGGTTTGCTTATACTTATTGTTTTACTTATTCTAACTAAACGAAAATAAAGGTAAAAGAAATATAAAATACACTAGTACCACAGTATTAGTATACTAATAGGAAATAAAAGTCTTATAGGAGATAATGACTAATATTTGAGAAAGTATATAAACAAGTTAATAACCAAACAGTAATTAAATATTAACTTGATATTAATTACTAACATAATAAAACCAAATTAGGGTTTTCATATATAAACCCTTCATTTTTGTAAAATGAACAGAGTTCTAGAGTTAACATTATTTTCTCTACAGAGTACAAAATAAATATAACTTACAGAGTAGTAAATAAAAAAAATGTATATGTAAATAATAAACGAAATAAACTAAGAATTATATATATATATATATATATATATATATATATATATATATATATATGCATTATAAAAAATTTAAAACCAGACTGGCTTATAACCTGCGAGAACCCAAGGGTCAAAACCCTGTTTGATATACATAATAATATTGTAATGAAATACAACCAGTTACATTGTTAACTGTGAAATATAAATAAAAAGAAAACTACGAACTATGCATGTAGACTGACCACTGTCTTTTTTCTTCAAATAAAACATATTTATAAATATTTTAATAGTAAGGTAAATACAATATTGACAGATTAACGAAACGACAGTCTGCATGTAAAGGTAAAACTAGAGAAAACAAGACATGGCTCATTTAAAACTCAAAGCTTAACGAATTTCTCATTTTCTTAAACCAACCATATTACATTATCAAGCCGCAGGGCTAAAATGTTTAAAAAAACACCAAATACATATCACGGCTCAAGAGTCGGTGCTACCCAGTGAGTAACACAAGGGTTTTAAACCTAATATTGGAGTAATAACAAACTAAATATTTAACCATTGAAGAAACTGAAGCCATGCTTCCTTTCACTGTAAACTTCTTCCAACAACCCTCATCGTAAGTAGGGAAAAACCCACATCGAAACCAGGGCTTACTGGTTGGAGGCCACAAAGTTCATGAAGCTTGAGGTTGTATTTATTTTCCCAGTAAAGGTTTGGAGCCATTTCAGGTTCCTGCAAATACCACAGCATTAATTTAGGAATCGGCTCCTACGAATAAACCCTAGCTTAAATATTAACTTTGACAAAAATAAATATTACTTGTGAGCAAGAAGAGAGTCGAGCTGTGAAGGAGATGTCACCAGCATAAGAGAAATACATAGAGAAGTAATCAAACCCTCATGCCAACCCTGTGACACAGACAGTAATAAACAAACTCAAAACTCCACAAAGCCGTGGCAAGGAACAAGTAATGACAGAGCTAAAACCATGTACATGCCTCAAGCCAAGCAAATGAGCAAAGACCACTCACACAGTATTGCTTACACCCAAGAGAAATTGAGACTACAAGACTTGGTATCAAGAACACTCAACATCAATACAAACCATGGAGCTAGAAAACAGAGAAGGAACAGCCTCTCATGGCCGCAAGGAAACTACACAGTGCAGCCTACAAGCCAACGAAACCCTCAGAGCCAAATGCCAAAGGAATAGGTTTTTCATTCCTTTCAAGTCGCCAATGCATGGAGGAGATTAGACCACGCGCCCTCCCAAATTATTTAACCATGCAAGGGTCATGTCTATAGTCAACCCTTTGTTATAAAATATAAACTTATCATTGCCATAATTAAAACTATGAAATCGATTTTTGTATAATACATAATATCATTTGCAAATCGACCGGATTAAGGCCTTCTATGATTGCTAATAATGAATCTATGTCGTCAACTCTAGAATAAAGGTGTATAAACCTTGTCAATAATACAATCACGAAGTTTGACCATAGTATAAATGTTTACTAATGTTGATTTTCATGTCTATTTTTGCCAACAACCTTTTGGATGGTTCATATTTTGTTTACAAAGAAAATTATATTACTATTTGTGCTTGCTTGGATTTACCATAATATAGGAACATCAATTATAATGTTTTTACGTTGATGTCGACTTTAGGATAGAAGTTTTAGGGTAGTAAAATTTCCATAGTAGTTATTATAAACTACAACTCAATATAGTGTGGTAACATTACAACTAGTAATCTTACTATTGTGTAAACCATGCATTAGATTTAGTAAACTATAAGAATAAAACTGATAATGTGTTTTACCTTTAGTTTCGACTTTATGGAAGTGGTGGTTAGGTAGGTTTCCACCTTGAGACAATTTATCTAGTTTCATAAGGTCAACCATACTTTGGAGCTAGTAATCTTGTTTTTATAAAGAACCAAACTTATAATATATCATGGAGATTGCCAGGAAGTAAAACTACCTAAGGTTACAAGTAAAAATTATTTTGGTGCATTATAAAAATGATGTGGTATTGTGTTTTTACAATAATACTTGTAGCATGGCGATAACTTAGAAATCAAAGTTTATAACTAGATATCTAGTAGTGCAAAAAGATAAGCATAATTGCATACAATCAATAGGTTGATAATCTTCATGACTAGTAAAGAAAAGTTGAAGTAGAGATATGTAATCTATTGGTGAACTTTACCTTTGAAAATCATAGGAGTATATTCATGCATAAAAAGTGGTACATTTGAGCATTAAACATAACAATAGCAGTATGATCATGTTACAATAAAAGTAATTGTATGTCAAGAGCTTGAGCTCTAAGCTCACGAGAAGAATCTATTTTGTTTAACTAAGTATGTTAAGGATAACAACCTTTATGTCTAAACTATGAATACTATCTTAGAACAAAAACTATGAAAGAAAATTACTTTACCTCATCAGAGCCTTTCTTTTAAATAATCAATTTATTTACTAGAATCTTAACATGCTACGGAAATACTTCTCACTATCATACAAAATAAACTCCTACTTGATCATTCGTTACCTGCTGAACCTGTAAGAACCAGCAGTCCATCTGAGTTAACATAATGCTAAGGAAGCCCTGAATTTCAAAAACAGTTTTTCACCTACTTGCCGAAAGTAAATTATTAGTACAGCTAGAAGCAATCTAAATGCAATTCATTCTTATATAACTTATAAAAAATTAAAGTTGTATTAGTTATTTGTATTTTAAACTAATTGATACCAATTGTTAAACTGTTTCATTTTCCGCTAACCGCTAGCAGTTATTAAACTATGTATTCAGACATTTTATGTTACCTTAAAAATTTTAAATTTTTATGAAATTTTGGGGTTATGACATGTGGTATCAGAGCATAAGGTTCAAACACTAGGCCTTGAGGAAGCTCAACTTGCTTATATGAAACAGTGAATTTAAATCATTTTATTGATGTTGTTTTCTTTTAATGTTATCAACATAGAAATTTCTTTCTGAGTTTACCAACAGGTATGGAAAGAATGGAGGAATATGAGGAAGAGGAATCTCCCTATACTGAACAAGATAATTTACAAAGAGAACCTATACAAGAAGACATAACCAATAATTCCTCAGAACTTTTACAAATAGTAAAAGAATTAAAATCTGAAATGGAATCTGTTAAAAAAGAAAATGAGAGGATTCTGAGACCTTAGGAGGATCTGAATTAGATCCTAATAGAAAGATTTCATACTGAGGGAAGGGGTAAAAGAGATGATTCGAAAGATATAAGTTACCAACATAAGTATAAAAAGACTAAGCAGATTAAAAATGAAAGTAGCTCATCTTCTGAAGTATTTGGTGATCAACGTAATTCTCATTATACCAGTGACAGTAGTGAGGATAACCACCATACTAGGAAAAGAAAATATAAACCTTATGAAGAAATTTCTAGAGAGTTTAAGAAGATCAAGCCGCCAACATTTAATGGAGAAACTAAAAAGGGGGAGGAAGCGGAATCCTGGTTATCTGGGATGAAGAAGTACTTCCATATTTATAACTATTCTAACCAATTAAAGGCTAGAATGGTGTTGCAGCTGCAACTGTTTCCCCAAATTTTCAAATTTTGGACCCCCTTGTTAATTTTTAGCATTGCCTAGAATCGTTGGGATCTATGAATTTTTTTTTGTTTTGCTATAATTTTGGACTATTTTGAGGGAAACTCTCTTCATGCTTTTCGAAAAATTGCTTATGTTCGAAATTGATGTGGGTTGCGGAATTTAGAGTTTGGTTTTTGCCCTTGAGCTGCGATTTCTTGCTTTGTTCTCGGAAGCTTATTTCTCATGCTAGCCATTGTTTCGAAGGCCATTTAAACAACGTATCGGAGCCATGTTTCCTTAGGGAGCCTCCATTGCAGAAACTAAATGATGATTATTCTACAGGAGGATATTGACTTCTCCGATGTCGCGTCGTATCATTTGACTTGTTTATATTGTCAGAGGTTGGTCGAAGTTGAGTTGGGGTATTTGATCTTTGTGAAGCCGTTGTTTTGGAATTAAGACAAGTTTTGGACTGCTGCGAGACCTTAATTTGTTCCAAACACTTAGTGTTTTACATTGTTTTTGCGCCATAGAAAAAGTTATGGTTTGGATCGGAGGCTGTAGTCTGTTCATTTTCCGCCCTTGCGGCTCCCAAGTGAACTAGGTATCCACCATATAACTGCTCCGCCCGTCGATTCTTTGCCTGGATTTAGCCGTGATGTCTTTGGACCAAGGGGTCTGTAGTATTTTCCTCCTCTGCCCTTGCGGCTATGTAACTCACTAGTTTTTCGACGATGATGTCTTTCCGCTCGCCGACTGGGAACTTTTCTACCCTGAGTTTGGGTTTTACCTCTTCTGACTCCGATAAACTTAACAGTCTCACGGAGCCCGTTTCCTGTTTAAGACCCGCTGATGCGGCTGTGAGTAAGACTACCCAGTCGATGTTTTAATTTTTTAAGCCGTCGATAAGTTTTTCTCTTCCCGTCATTTTTGTGAGTTTTTCAAACCCCTGTGTGGGCGAGACAGTGGTTTTGGTGCTTGTTAAGTTTTTCATGACGAGGGCGCAGTACATGGCCTCTTTTTATGACTAGTCATTTTGTTGATGTAGTTTGATTTTATTGAAAATATGCAGTCCTAATTAATGATAAATTTCGTTTAATTGTAGGTGGACTCAAGAGATGTTTATAGATTACTACTGCGAGAAGGCATAGCTGGGAGACAAAGCAGCGGAAAATTGGTTGGACAGCGTTAGGCAGAGTTTGTACTGAAATCAATGGGATCTCAAGGAGGACAAATGAAAGAGAAGGCAGAATCGATGGTGAAAAAATCCCAGGCTTGGAAAGAACCATCAGTTACTGAGCGGATCCCGTTTTGTTAAGTACTCATAAGTTGAAATTTGAAAATGTAACGCATGAAGTGAATCATGAGTACTCACGGAAAAGACAAAATGGTGATATTAGACGGTTTTCAGGAGCCCAAAGGTCACACGGCTGGGGCAGCCTAAGGGGTTGGCTAATTTGGTTTAAATATAGGAAAGTTAGAGTTTACAAGGGGCTTTTTTCCTGAAAAAACTTGTGAACTATTGTTTGTAAGAGGAACTACTTCGTTTTACAATAAGAAATTGCAAATTTTGCCTATTGGAGAAGGTGCTATGTGGAATGTTCAAATGTAATAAATTGAACAATGTTGAAGGGGAACTATTTCATTTTCGACTGTGTTTCATTAACTATGAGAGCGTTCTAACTTTATGAACTTATGTTCTTTCCTGAATGTTCTCTAGTATATTCTATGATATTTTCCACTATGAGTAATGCAGGGTTTAACTGTTGATGAGCTATCTTGTCGTGGATATATTTATTCATGCTTATGTGTTTGGTTCTAGGAACAACTATCTGTGATTTGCCGTAACATGTGAACAGTATTACATTACTCATGAATTAATATCTAGCTCTCTAGAGATAGCTTAGTTAGTATTTACTTTCTATTTGTGTGTGATTTAGATGTGAGAGAGTTTAAAACGCGAGGTAAGAACCTGCGCATCACATTGTGAACACTCCTTTCATTCTCAATCAATCTGCATGTTAGGTAAGCATTTGCATATCATACTTAAAATAAAAAAATACAAAAATATATACGGTGGACCGGGCCGCAACCAGTAAAACCTTTTATCTTTGTTACTTGACCTACAGTAGCCGGACCGCAAACCGGACGGATTCCCTACACCAAACAGTCATGGGCTAGTTGGGAATGTTGACTGGGGAGAATCCCCTTCTGTTGTTGCCTACGAATTTTCAGGCCTCAACAAATGGCTATTTACAATCTTACAAGGAGAGTTAATATATGGTGGCAATATTTAAAGAGAGCGAAAGGTATAAGAGAGAAGAACATAAATTGGAGCACATTCAAGAAGTACTTTAAAAAGAATTTTTTATCTGAACAGTACTATGAAGAAAGGGCTAAAGAATTCTATGAGCTAAAACTAGGTACAATGACTATGAAAGATTTGAACAGTAAGTTTTAAAGTCTTCTTAGGTATGTGCCATACCTTGTGGATGAAAAAATGAAGGTATAGCGGTTTCTCAGCTGTTTACCTTATCACATAAAGGATAGGATTGAGTATGACAATCCAAAAACCCTAGAAAAAGTTATGAGGAAAGCACATTTCTGTTATGAACAGAATCAGAAAAAGGAGAGTATGGCCAACTGGAAGGCCAAAAAGAATAATAATTATCATCAAAAGAATAAATAGTTTGTGCCTAATCGGAATTCTAAAAATAATAATGCCAGAAATTTTTCTAATAATAATTTCCATGGGAATAAGAACAATTCACAAAACAATCTAAACAATCAAAAAAATAAAGAATCTGCTAATAATCACAGTAACTACACAATGAAATTTGAATGAAAAGAATGCATAAAATGTTGGGAATGCAATGGTCCACATTATGCCTCAGTCTGTCCCAATCAGAAAAAAACTGTCAGTAATATCCATACCACACAGGAGGAGATGATTGTTGGAGATTTAGCAAGGACTATGCCCAGGATCAATGCAGCTTTGGAGAATCGGCAAGCAGACTATAAAACTTCCATGGTGGAAGTAGAAGGTAAGATAAACCAAACACCCATAGCTATTTTAATTGATCCAGGAGCTAGTTTAAGTTATATTTCACCTAATTTGGTAGAAAAGTGTAAACTACCTGTTGAAAAGTTTGTAAGTTCTTGGTTGGTTCAATTGGCTACTGGTGCAAAGAGGAAGGTAACTAGTTTTGTAAAGAATTGTACAATAACTATGGATCAATATGAAACTTTTGTGAAGCTTAATGTACTACCTATGGGTTCATACGACATACTAATCGATATGGATTGGTTAGAGCAGCATAGGGTGATCTTAAATTGCTACGACAAAACATTTACTTGTATAAATAATGATGGAAAACCAATAAGCGTAAAGGGAATCCCTAGAAAAATGAGCGTAAGGAAAATTTCTACTCCGTAGCTTAAGAGAGCTATTAGGAAAGGTTGTAAGGCTTATGCAGTAACAGTAACCAATGAGGAAAATCTAAATACCATAGATAAATTAAAATTGGAGGACATACCAGTTTTAAAGGAGTATGTAGATGTATTTCCAGAAGAAATTCTAGGACTGCCTCCGAAACGGGAACTAGATTTTACCATTGAGCTGGTACCTAATGCAATACCCAGCTCAAAGGCCCCTTATCGGATGAATATAATTGAACTTAATGAACTTAAGTCACAATTAAAAGAACTTAGTGACAAGAATTATATTCGACCCAGTGTGTCTCCCTGGGAGGCACCTGTCATCTTTGTTAAGAAAAAGGATGGAACTCTACGACTCTGCAAAGATTATCGTCAATTAAGTAAGATGACTATCAAGAACAGATACCCACTACCTTGCATAGATGATCTGTTTGATCAACTACGTGGAGCCATGGTATTCTCAAAAATTGATTTACGGTCTGGATATCACCAAGTTAGAATTAAAGATGAAGACATCTTTAAAACAGCTTTTAGGACTCAATATGGACATTACGAGTTTGTCGTCACGCCATTCAGGCTTACTAATGCTCCAGCTATTTTTATGTGTCTAATGCATAATGTAATGCATAAATATCTGGATAAATTTGTGGTCGTGTTTATCAATGACATATTAATCTATTCGAAATCTGAAGAAGAACATAAAGAACATTTAAAAATTGTTTTGCAAGAGTTGCGAGATCATCAACTCTTTGCAAAATTTAGTAAATGTGACTTCTTTAAAGATAAAATCTAGTACTTAGGTCATGTGGTGACTAAAGAAGGAATTTCAGTGGATCCTGAAAAGATAAAGGCGATTGAATATTGGCCAGTTCCTAAAGACGTAACTGATGTTTGATCCTTCATGGGGATTACCAATTATTACCGGAGGTTCATTGAAGGGTTTTTGAGAATCACAAATGCGATAACCTCTTTACAGAAAAAGGGAAAGAAATTTGATTGGAATGAGAAGTGCGAGGATATTTTTAAAAAGTTAAAAACCTTATTAACTAGCGCACCTATTTTAAGAATAGTTGATCCAAATAAATATTTTATAATATGTACTCATGCCTGCAATGATGGTTTGGGCAGAGTATTGACTCAAGAAGGACATGTTATTGCTTACGAGTCTAGGAAATTGAAAATTCATGAAAATAAGTATGCAACCTATGACTTGGAATTAGCTGCTATCATACATGCTTTAAATATGTGGCATCATCATTTAATTGTTGATGTAATTGTAACTTCAGAATGTATTCACTTGTATTTCTTATGTATTGTAACCCAATGTTTGTTCCGGGATGTATTTGTAATGTACTTGAGTCATGTCATGCCCCGATGTTCCTATCGGGAAGTTTCTATAATGTAAGCAAGTCATGTCAAGTCAAGGTGGTTAACTCTCCTCTTGTCTAAGGGTTAAATTCCCCGTAGTTCCGGGGCACTAGGGTTATTAGACTCACCTAGTGAAGTCGATCCTAGTTGGGTTTAGTCAAGTCAGGAATTAGTATAAATAAAGAGCTAGCCTATCTATTTATCACACACTCACTCACACTCCATTATAGCGCATAGTTGAGGAAGAGAAAGACAATGGGGCAAAGAAGAAAGAGGTTACTGCTGTCGGGAGATTATCTTACTGTTTTTGGGTTTCACTTTTGGTGCCGATTCTATCTCTGAGGAAGTTGTAGGTTTTTCTCCATTTATGGTTTCCCTGAGGAAAAACACTGTGTTCATTGTCTCTTGTGTTTGATTGATGTTCTTGTTGTTCTCTCAGTTAAATATCCTAATAAAATGCTAGCTTAATGTTTAAAATATAACATGGTATTAGAGCTAACCTGAGAAGAAGGCACTATGAAGCTGTGGGAACTAGGGATTCCTATTTTGTGGATCTCTCTCCACAGATTTTCAACAAAATTAGGGTGGAATAACTCTCCTCCCTAGGGTGCATCTTTTTGTCGAAGTAGAATCCAATTCTGAGGTTTTTCAGTTTTGGACCCGACACTGCTGCCGAAAATTAGGGATTTTCATAGAAGTGGAATTTTTCAGTGAACCCAAACCTGGATTGATCTCCTCCAAAAAATCAAAGTTAGGGATCAAATTCAAAGCATTTGGTTGGACAAAACTATGGAAAATAAAAACCCTAATCTTCTCATGAACCAGCGCTGTAGGATTTCATCTCCAAATCCAGATCCGACATCTTGACCTGGTAAGATCTAAATCTTTTGTATTTCCTTTTGAGGTTCTCAGTTAAGATGTCTCATCATACCAAGCTTGATGAAAATATTAAGGGAGATAATAACTTCCGAGCCTAGAAGTATAGGATCTCCCTGGTCCTAGAAGAAAATGAGTTGGACTCCTACATCCATGAGGAGGTTTCGGTTCCAGAGGGAGATGAGGCCAAGGCCTTACTTAAGGAGAAGTTGGTTATGGAAAAGAGGATCATTGAAAATTATATCAAGGATCACCTCATACCATAGGTTTCCTCCCTCAAGACACCTAAATATATGTTTTATGCACTAACCAAACTATTTGAAGGGAAGAACATCAATCGAAAGATGACTCTAAGGAACCAGTTGAAGAATGTAAAGATCCAGAATGAGGAGACCATTCAGTCATACTTCACAAGGGTCTCCCAGATCAAAGAATATTTGGAAGCAATAGATGAAGAAGTGGAGAATGCATAAATTGTGATGACAACCTTAAATGGTCTCCCTAGGTCATGGGATTCTTTCATCCAAGGAATCTGTGCTAGGAAGAAGTTAGTCAAGTTTAGTAGACTGTGGGAAGAATGTTCTCAAGAAGAAGCTTAGATAACAGCTTGAGAAGAAAATATGGGAAGTGAATATCAAGCTCTCACAGTAGACTCCAAGAAAGGAAAAAGGGAAAATCATCATCACCAAGGTAAGCATTCTCATCAAAAAAATAATATTGTAATTAGGGATCCATCCAAACTCAGATGTTATACATGCGATGAAATAGGACACTATGCTAGAAACTGTCCCATGAATAAGAATGGACCCAAGAAGAAGAGGAACTCCAAAAGAAGAGATTATGCTCACACTGCTGAGGATGATGATCCTCCCAGGAAGAAAGTAAAACAAGAAAGTGAAGACTCTTCAAGTGAAGATGAATATGTTCTAATCTCCACTCTCACGAGAACTGTCACCCATGGAAGAAAACATTGGCTTATTGATAGTGGGGCTTCCAAACACGTGACAGGTTTCAAGGAATCCTTTGAGAAACTATCTGAACATAATTCACCCCATAAGGTGAAACTTGGGGATAACTATCAATATCCCATAAAAGGTAGTGGTGAATCCTCCTACAACATAGACTCTGGAAAGTCTATGAAAATGAAGGATGTCTTGTTTGTACCAGGACTAAAGAAGAATATTCTATCCATATCAGCATTGGATGCAAAAGGCATGAGGGTTGTATTTGTAGATAGCCAAGTCCTCATGTGACCAAGAGGAAAGACTATTGATGATGCAAAAGTGATAGGAGAACAAGAAGGAGGTTTATACAAACTGAAGGGCGATCCAAAACAAGCTTTGGTCCATGACACAGTAGAGCCAAATGAACTTTGGCACATAAGGCTTGCACATGTGCGTTATAGAGCACTACCACTTGCAAGCAAAGCTATTGAAGGTCTTCCAGAAATTCAAGCAAAACATGAAAGGGTATGCAAAGGATGTGCGAAAGGAAAGAATACAAAGAAGACATTTCCAAGTATAGAGAGCAAGGAAAAAAGAATCTTAGAAATCATCCACTTCGATGTATGCAGACCAATGTCATCAAGTTCACTAAGTGGGTATGTATACTATGTTTCTTTCATTGATGACTTTTCTAAGAAGACATGGATTTACTTCATGAAGAACAAAGATGAAGTTTTCAACAAGTTCAAGGAATTCAAATCCTTGATCGAGAACCACACAGAAAAGAATATCAAGACCTTTTGATCATATAATGGCAGATAATTCACATCAAATGAATTCAAAGACTTATGCTACGAATCAGGGATTAAGAGGGAGTTGTCCACTCCTTATAATCCACAGTAGAATGGGGTTGTAGAAAGGAAGAATAGAACTATCATGGAAGCTGCAAGAGAAATGCTTCATGATCAAGATATTCCTATGCATCTATGGGTGGAAGCAGTTAGAACAGTGGTGTATGTACAGAACCTTACTCCACACAGAGTACTCGAGAACAAGACTCCTGAAGAAGTCTTCTATAGCAAGAAACCAAAAGTCAGCCATCTCAAAATATTCAACTGTCCAGTGTACATACACATTCCAAAAGAAAAGAGAACAAAATTAGATTCTTCAAGAAAGAAGGATATATTTGTGGGATACTCTGAAAGCTCGAAGGCTTACAGAATATACTTCCCAGGATTCAAGAAGATCGACATCAGTAGGGTTGTAACATTTGATGAAGAAATAGCTTACAAAAAATCTAGATAGAGACCTGCTGAAGATACTGAAGAAGCAGAAGTACCCAGAATTCATGATACAACCATGAACAAATAAATTCAAGAAGAAGATCGAGAATTTGAAGAACCACAAAAATCTGTAGATCCACCTCAGGAGAAGAATCCTCACAAGAGAAAACCTGCTTGGGTACAAGAAATTATCCAAGGTGCAGAAATATATTGGGCTCCAGAAGAGAATCACAGAGAAAGAAAGAGAACCAGATCTTGCTCTGGATATGTAGCTTTACTATGTGACTTTATCAATGAAGAACCTCCCAACTATGAATAAGCGACAGGACGGAAAGAATGGAAGGATGCTATGATCGAAGAGTATCAATCGATCATGAAGAATGATGTTTGGGATGTTGTCCCAAGACCAGAAGGGAAGTCAGTTGTAACTTCCAAATGGATCTACAAGATCAAGCATGCTGCAGATGGTAGCATAGAGAAATATAAGGCAAGATTTCTGGCTCGTGGTTTCTCACAGAAGGAAGGAATAGATTATGAAGAAACCTTTGCATCTGTAGCTAGACACACTTCCATCAGATCGGTACTTCCTTTGGCTGCAGTAATGAAATGGAAGATACACCAAATGGATGTCAAGACTGCTTTCTCAAATGGTGTAGTGGAAGAGGAAGTGTATGTAGAACATCCACTCGGTTTTGAGACACATGATAGGGAGTCTCATGTGTGCAGATTGAAGAAAGACCTATACGGTTTGAAACAGGCACCCATGACATGGTATGGTAGAATTAACAGCTTTCTATCCAATTTGGGCTTTACCAAGAGTAAAGCAGATTCCAACCTTTACTACAAGGTTGAAGATGGAAACCCAGTGATGCTTCTATTGTATGTAGATGATATGTTTGTAACAGGTTGTGGATGGGTTTATTTATGATATGAAGAGAAAGCTTGCTGCCGAGTTTGAAATGAAGGACTTGGGCGTGATGCATTTTTCTAGGCATGGAGGTGTGGCAAAATGCGAATGGAATCTCCCTCAGATAAGCGAAGTATGCAGTAGAGATCCTGAAGAGGTTTGGGATGAGGACTGCAAGGCCATGACCACACCTATGGCATCAAACCTGAAGCTATTGAGTGATGCTTCATCAGAGATGGTTGATGCTACGATGTATCGTCAGATGATTGGGTCCTTGATGTACCTAATGAACACGAGACCAGACATTTGCTTTGCTGTGAACACCTTGATCCAGTTCGTGACAGATCCAAGACATGTTCACTTGATTGCTGCAAAGCATATTCTGAGGTACCTGAGGTATACAATTGATTATGGGCTCAAGTACGAGGTGAATCAGAAGATTAACCTGGAGGGTTATGTTGATTCATATTGGGAAGGAAATATCATTGATAGGAAGAGCAGTTGGCAATATCATTCTTATATAACTTATAAAAAAATTAAAGTTGTATTACTTATTTGTATTTTGAAACTTATTAATACCAATTGTTAAACTGTTTCATTTTCTGCTAACCGCTAGTAGTTATTAAACTGCGTATTCAGACATTTTATGTTACCTTAAAAATTTTAAATTTTTATGAAATTTTGGGGTTATGACACTATCTCTTCATTGTTGAAATTGAACTGACCAGAAAGAAAAGGATGCACTCCTGCTATGACTAGGACATTTAGCATACCTTCTGGCTAGTTGGTTCTGTCACTCCATGCCTCAACGCTCTCTTCGAATTTTCTGACAGTGAACCTCTCAGCAACTTCAGAACCCCCTTGTTTCAGTTGATGGCATGGAATATGAGGCTATTGTTTCCATTTTGAAGGATGATGGCATGCTCAGAAAGGAAGAAGCGGATGCATGCATAGGATACCAGCACACTGAGTTTTCTAAACTAAAATAAATATTACAAATGTGTTCAGACGTTTCCAAACTACACTAAAAGTTACAAATGTGTTCTAACTTTTGCAAACTATAATAAAAATTGCAAATGTGTTCTGACTTTTCCAAACTATAATAAAAATTACAAAATGTGTTTCAATTCAACTATACACAACTTACATTTTCAATATCAATATAGTTAACTTTCTAGGATCTTAAGTATACTTATTTTTCTAGCATGTTAAGTATACTTATTGAAAATAAGAAAGTAAGAGTAAATAATATAGTAACAATTTGGCATTCTAACTATTCTAGAAAAATAAGAGTAATAGAGTGAGTAATATAATAATAGAGTAATATTCTTCTCTACATGTTTTGATGTACTCTCAAGCCAAACCCTCCTATTAAATGTTTAGAGTAAATGCTTTTGGAAATTGGATGGCTAGATATATTGAGAAGACTATCCTTGTGTTAATTTTATATAACCTAACCTCGTATGCTCACAGTCGACCTATGAAAGGTGCAATTTTAACCTTTTTTTATTGTTATGGACACTTGGTGTAAAATGCAAGCCATAAGCATAAAAATGAAAGCTAGGAGTGCATAGAAGTTAAATTGAACATGAATGACTAAAATTCCAAGTATCTTGGCCAAATTAAAAAAATGACTGAAATTCTAAGTTTCGTAAAAAATAGTGTGTAAATATTAAAAAATGGGCTTAGAAAAATGCACGCCACAGTCTGTACAATTGTCACAAGTTGAACTAACACCATGGGGTTGAATATGGATATATTTTTGACAAAAGTATCTTTTCGTTTTTTAAAATTATGTTTCAATTGTCCAGAGTTAAATTCACAAAATGACAACTTTTGTGTTTTCAACACAGTTTTACCAGATCACAAAAATGTCCGCCCAGCCCTAAGTATTGGGTATTTTTGAGTGATTTTAGTTGGAAATGGTATGTTTTACTATTTTCGACATTATTATACATTTATTTTTTCAATTTTGGTTCATAAAGTGCATGTTGTGCAAAAACACTACATGGTTTTCTTGTATTTATGAAATATCCACCTACATTAATAAAAATGCAAGCCAAACCCTCCTATTAAATGTTTATAGTAAATGGTTTTGGAAATTGGATGGCTAGATATATTTAGAAGACTATCCTTGTTTTAATTTCATATAACCTAACCTCGTATGCTCACAGTTGACCTATGAAAGGTGCAACTTTAACATTTTTTTACTGTTATGGACACTTGGTGTAAAATGCAAGCCATAAGCATAAAAATGCAAGCTAGGAATGTGTAGCAGTCAAATTGAACATGAATGACTAAAATTGGAAGTATCTTGGACAAATTCAAAATTAATGATTGAAATTCTAAGTTTTTACGTAAAAACAGTGTAAATATTCAAAACTGGCCTTAGGAAAATGCACGCCACAGTCCGTACAATTGTCATAAGTTGAAAATAACACCATGGGGTTGAAGCTAGATATATTTACATTTATTAATAAATTTTTATACTGTTAGGTGTAATCTATATGGTGAATTCTACTATTTAATGCATATGAATTATGTATTTGTTCCATTCAATTATGTCTGGTATATTATTGTTCTGTTATAATTGGTTTTTCTTTTCCAATAATTTTTTCATTATATATGAAATTTGTAAGTTTGAAACGATAATATACATTTCCTAGCATGTGGGTTATTGTGAAGATGCTTTTATACTATCTTCAAACTGTCCAAAAAACCTCATATTATAGCCTTCTAGATATGGTTGGATTCACCACACAACACTCTAGAGATCTACACTCTCGGAATATTTTTATGATCATCCTATGAGCTATGGAGGGCATTTCCCTAAGGCCAGTTATGCATATTTTACCAAGAATTCCATACTTGGACAATTTTTTATCTTTTCCTAGGTTTGGTCTAATTTCCCTAAACCACATTTTCAAGGCTACTTGGACCAATATTCCCAAACATAGCCAATTTCCTGATTTTAACTAATTTGTCGTATTTCTCCAGAAGGATGCCATAATGCAATAATGATTTCAACTTCATTTCACATCATCATATATGCCATGCCATGCCATGTGGGCATCATCCTTAGTGTGGGCATCAAACTTAATGCGGGCATCATTTATCCCCTTTAAAACACTTGGCCATTTTTTCTTTGTCTTTAGTATGCAAAATAATATTTTTCTTTTATTTTCGCAGGTTGATATTTTCCTTATCTAGTCACCATAAGAAAAACCAAGAGCATGGATAGATATCCATTTCAACAATGAACAGAAGTATATCATCTGATGAATTTGATCATCAAAGGAGCACCCCCTTTTGGTCATTTCAAAGTGGTCTCTCAAACTGTTTGTCTAACACTTGAGCAGTTCTCTTCAAACCCTAGGTCACCAAGGTAATTTCATTTTTCCTTCAAATTTGGCCAGTGATAGTCCCAATGGGTATAGTTCAACAAGGTGAGTCCAGCAAAACCACTTTCATCTTCTGTAGCTTCTTTCGCTCTCCTAGGAAGGCATTTTTCTGGAGCAGTAAAAATATGGCTGAGAGGCAGTTTTGGCAGATTGATATCTTCTTCCTGAAATACTTTTTGGTCAGGATAATTATATGTTTGGATGCACCATACAATTTTCTATAGATATACACTCTCATAATATTTTAATCATCACCCCATGAGCTGTGGCGGGCATTTCTCTAAGGCATGTTAGGAATATTTTACCAATAATTCATACTTGGACAATTTTTTATCTTCTCCTAGGCTTGGTCTAATTTCCCTAAACCACAGCTTTGGGAGGTCCATAAATTATTCTTCAGTGTCTCTTTGGACAAACTGAGACCATGGTTGAGTAGACAAAATGATAGCCTACAATATCCCCATGTGGTGCGGGAATTTTATTCAACAAACCATTTGTGGCAGGCATCATCTTAAGGCTACTTGGACCAATATTCCCACACTTGGCCAATTTCCTGATTTTCACTAATTTATTGTATTTCTCTAGAACTATGTCATAATGCAACAATGATTTCAACTTCATGCCACATAGTCATATATTCCATGCCATGCCATTCAAGCATCATCCTTAGCGCAGGTATGAACCTTAATGCAGGCATCACTTACCCCCTTTACAACACTTAGCCATTTTTTCTGTCTTTAGTGTGCAAAATAAGATTTTTCTTCTATTTTTCCAGGTTTATATTTTCCTTATCTGGTCACCATAATAAAAACCAAGAGCATGGCTAGACATCCATTTCAACAATGAACAGGACCATATCATCTGATAATTTTTATCATCAATAGAACACCCCCTTGCAAGGAATTTGAAGTGGTCTCTCAAACACTTTCTCTAACACAACCATTTCTCTTCAAACCCTAGGTCACAAAGGTGATTTCATCTTTCCTTCAAACTTGGAAAGTGAGACTCCCAATGGGTATAGTTCAACAAGGTGAATCCAGAAAAAACACTTTCATCTTCTGTAGATTCTTTCTCTCTCCTTGGCGGGCATTTTTCTAAAGCAGGTCAAATATGGCTGAGAGGCACTTTTGGCAGATTGATATCTTCTTCCTGAAATAATTTTTGGTTAGGATAATTATATGGTTGGATGAACCATACAACACTGTAGAGATCCACACTCTCAGAATACTTTTATCATCAACCTATGAGTTGTGTCGGGCATTTCCCTAAGGCCAGTTAGGTATATTTTACCAATAATTCCATACTTGGACAATTTTTTATCTTCTCCTAGGCTTGGTCTAATTTCCCCAAACCACAGTTTTGGCAGGTCCATAAATTCTTCTTCAGGGTCTCTTTGGAAAAATTGAGACCAATATGGTTGAGTAGAAAAAACAACATCCTACAATATCCCCATGTGGTGCATGCATTTTCTTCAACAAACCATTTGTGGCAAGCATCCTCTTTACACTACAACAAATCCTGGAATTAGCGTCCCATTTAGCATCCCCTTTTAGTGTAATTTTTTTTTACATTGAGTGGTCAAACTAGACGCTAAATGGGACGCGTCATGGACAAAACTTAAAGCGTCCCAAAAAATGTCTTTTTTTGCTTCCTAAATAGCATCCTTTATGACATCCAAAATAGCGTATCTTTTTTTGCTTCTAGAATAGCGTCCAACTTTGCTTCCTAAACAACGTCAAGTTTTGCTTCCAGAATAGCACCCAACTTTGCTTCCTAAACAACGTCGAGGTTTGCTTCCTAAATAACGTCCTTCTTTGCTTCCTAACACGTGTTCGCTTTTGCTTCTTAAATGACACCCTCGTTAGCACCATATTTGCATCCTTAATAGCACCATCTTAGCATCCAAATTAGCATCCATTTTTGCTACCACTTTAGCATCCCATTTTGCACCATGTTTTACTTCCAAATATGTGCCAATTTTTGCTTCCAAATTTGCACCAATTTTTGCTTCCTTTTTTGCATCATGTTTTGCTACCAAAATGACACCAAATATTTCTTCTATTGTTGCACCATATTTTGCTTCCTATGTAGCGCCATGTTTTGCATCCAAATTAACGCCTTATTTTGCTACCATATCAACGCCATGTTTGGCTTCATCATTAGCGCCATGTGTTGCATCCTTTTTAATGCCTAGTTTCACGTCTCTCATGTTTTGGTCACTAATTTAGTCATTTTTAGTATTTAACCGATATTATAATATCATTAGGGCATGGAAAAATCGAACCACCAACCTCCTGCTTGTAAGGTAGGCGCTCTTCCATTGAGCTAGAACCCTTTAATAATTTAAGAACCTAACTTATAGAGTCCTCTATAATGGTAAAAGGGATCAATACACAATTTTGAGTATCTAATGGTCGAACAAGGCAACAGAGAAATAGGCTTTTGTAATACCAGAAAGGACACTCATTAACATCAACAGTGTTGCATGTATCAGAAGATGACAATATAATAGTACCAATTTGGTTACCTAAAATCATGTAGCTTGGGCATTCTAGTTATATCAGGACCTGAAGGGTGAAAAATATTTTAAAAATATTGATGAAAATTATGTTCCTAATGTAGAATCATAACATACAGAAGCTTGATCTTCTTTACATACTTCTAAACAATGTCCTTTCCTCTTCTTATCTCTATCCATATTTTCACACTATTATCCATCATTAAAATCCTCTAATTTTTTCTGAAACCCATGGTTGTTGTCATCTCTCTTGGAATCTCTAGATTTATCTCTAATGAGAAACCACAAGCTAAACTTGCAATTTCTTAGGACACTACAAAATGGAACCTATAGTCTTCAACTAAATTCTGCAAATCAGCCTTGCAATTTATAAACAACCAATATATTGGGCTTATGAATTTCAACTAACTTGCAATGCATAGATCCACAAGTGTTCCTATGACGAACTAAAAATCTAAGTTACTTGGTTTGTGTTCACCATGTAAATTGAAAAAATATCACCAGTACAAAAACATATGATAAAGCTTGTTAAGTTTTCCATCAAATTTCCCAGTGCTTGATCTTTGACAAATTCCCATTTTTTCCAAAAAATCGCCAAATACAATGACTAAGCTTAGGAACCAAATTCAGTGGGATATTGTAATATCCTAAGAGCATATACTTGAAAAAAGTTGGCGTTAACTCTAGTCATCTACTACTCCACTTGGTGTGATTTCTTGCAACTCATCTTGGAAGAACTTGAATTGTGGTACGAGTAGGCTTCAAGAGGGATGATCTTTCTTATTTTGGACTTAATGCATTTCAAATGATGACACAAAATTTGTTCAACATGAAAAGGTGAGTAGATCAATATGCTTTTATCCTTTCATGGACATAATCCTGGTTGTTGATAACTAAGTTATATTGCATGTATTATCTATGGTTTGAAATCAATAGTGATCATGCCTTGTAACAATGTCTAAGCCACTAAGCCACACTACATGGTAGACATACCTACAAAAATAGTCAAATTATTAATGAGTGCCCATTATCTACACCATAATAGGCACAAGTCTGGGCAAAACCCTTTGGGTAACATATGATTGATGTCAAACACATGTCTTGAATGATCTTCAAGGAATAAATACAGCTCATCCATGGCTTCTAGATATCCTTAATTTATTGGCCTTTTGAGCTATAATGAGGCCACAATAGATACCCTGTTAAATATTGACATTCTTTTCCAAGAAAAAGAAATTAAAGAATCAAGTGTCTTAGCAAAAAAAGAACATGCACTTCACATGGTTGGAGAAAAAATGACCCTGAATATAGTTTTAGTTTGTTGTTAATGAAATCATATGTTGCAATAAAGAGTATATTTGGAAGAGAATAAATCTAAATGCAAAGAGCATGTACAAACCATGTTACCACGTATGTTAATGCACTCTTCTCTTCAACTGTGGTTGTTGCCATTACAGAAACATGAGATGAATAGGAAGCACCTACACTAGCCTCTGTGGCAAGTGAGTTATACCTGTCGAATATTTCAAATTAAAATGTGAAATATACCTTGCTTCGATGAACCATATGAAAATTTCTCTACACACTAAAGAGGCAACCAATTTCAGTGCAAATTACCCTAATGAAAGAGCCCCACCAAACCATCCAGTGAGACCAGTGACACCCAAAGAAATAGATAGTGGTAGACTTGTAGTGCTACTTTCTGCTCTGGTTATCATGGAAGGAAATAAAGCTAAATCTGTTTAGAAAGAACAAGAAATAACAGAAACAATCAATATGCATTGAAACAAAATCAATTAAGCCTCGAGGAAAATAAGTGAATCCCCACTAGGAACTTAAAAGGGCATATATATCCAGAATCTAGTTACAAAATCCAAATCACTTTTATTGGGATGCATTCAGACTACTAGATCCATATGCTTTCTGATCCCTTGAATCTTCCACAACTTTTTTGACAGCTCGCTCTGCCATTTATTTATCCACATCTTGCTTCTCTCTCTGCCTCGAATAATATGTTGATTCTCTCATATCACCAAATTTTTTCATTATTTTTTTTAGGATACCAATCTTTGCATTGTTCATGCCCTGTTTCTGCAACAAATTCCCTAGTTTCATCATAAATTTCAGTGTTCTTAGAGTTATTACAATATATAGAAAAAATCAAAGACACTGCATGAATAAAGATATACAATATTGGGCTCTTTTCCAAGTATGTTTCTTGCTTGGAATTCCACTCATATTTAATGCAAAACATCTTACTTACCAATGCAGTCCATCCTTGTAGCAACTCCAACATTGTTTTCCTTAAATATTCATAGGTTTCTCTTCTGCACATTATGTTTCTCTTTCACCCCTGAAATCACTATCGTAATTTCCTCTTCATGCTATTTTCAACCTCTACTAAAAACCATTAGTCTTTGCCTACATAATTCATAGGCTACATATAATCATACAAGAAAAAATACTTGATTTTACTTCATCCTTCGAACATTCCCCAAGAATCAATACCACATCCACTCTTTCGAGGTGCTATCCTAATGTCCTTGACCAGAAGCCCCCATCTTCTCGAGTATGAAAATCTTGTTCTGGGGGATGTTTATCTGCTTATTGACCATTTAATTCATTAAATACTACTATCTTCATAAGTAGGTTGTCCTTCACATTCTGGTAGTCTTCATGTTGCGGGACATTCTCTACACTCATTACATCCATACCATGTAGGTCATCCTCAATGACATTATCACCCCATATCTTGTTAGTCAATATATTACCTATTCAAGCGGTCTCCATGTTGTAATGGATAATTCACGTAATAACCTAGGTCTAGAGGTTACCAACATACTCTAACACTTGCAGACAATTTGACTTATGAAGGTACAAAACAGGAAATAGGAAAGTAGCAGGACTTACTTGTATTAAACGAAGGTTGATCCAAGCTATCTTCTTCCTCCTTTGTACTTCTTCCAAAGTCTCCAGGATAGTTCCTCCTTCACCTGTTAACAAATATTCTTCCAAATACAATATAATTCATATATAAAGATGCAGGTTAGGTAAATCATATATTATAATGAAATGTCAACATTTACCAATCCACAACACATGAAACACAATATGGAAGAAGTTCTCTGCTTTATTAACAATAATAGAGGGAGTTTAGGTTACAACCCAATTTCTGAACAAGGGACTCCTCTGTCACCAAAGGACTCTGAGTTTCTCTGCTCCAAAGATTCTGTAGACAATCCACCAGCATAACTTTGCTCTCCAAGTATATATCTCAACACCCTCCCCAATACCTCTATTTATCTGAAGGAAATGAGGCAGTTCTCGAAGGTCAGGGAGGTTATAGCAGTTAATGGGATTAAGGTAAATGAGTAAACAAATCTCCCATTAACTCGTATTTTTAAATATTAATTTTGAGGAAGGCATACGCGGGTCTGTAGTAAGACAACCCGCATATGATACGCGAATCTATTCAAAGGCAAACCGCGTATACAAGTATGCGCGACCTGCTAAACATGAGACTCACGCATGATGCGTGACATGTCAATAAAGATAGTCGCGTATGCAACTCAAAATCACAAAATGGCAAAGTAATCAGCTGGGCATATAGGCAATGTATTTCCTGATGAGCCAAGGTATAGTGGAAATGGGCAAACCTCTATCCATAAGTGTCCTATTGTGTGCCGACATGAGGGGTATCAACACTCGGATGGAGAGGTGCCATTCAGCTGTATAACAGATGCCCCCTAATGTGTGAGGTCAGAGGGGAACGATGGCCGAAATACATTATAATATATAACTCTGGAGAAACTCAGAAGTCCAGTGGAGCAGAAGGAGTACCCGAAACCAATACATAATAATGTCATATACAAAGCTATATCTGAGGATGCTATGTTCAATTTACTGGAACACTAGCTCCTTTACAAAATGAGAGTACATCATATAATATGGGTAACACCACGTATGTACAAAGGTGGATCAAAGCCACAATACAATAATGATGAGTCTTCAAAGATCTGGAAGCTGGAGATAGAAACTGGACATAGTCTTGCACAACTTAGTTCATAAGTAAAGAACTAAGGTCTTCATACAAGATCCCAAAGAACCAAGTACAATCCAATCCATGTGAACAAGGGTAAGCTGAAGTCAAACATGGAAAGGATTCAACAGTTTGTCAACCAATAGATGATAATTGACAATTGAAGCAAAGGAGTTCACCAATGATGAAAGTGAATCCAGAGGTACTACCGTCAAACTCTAGGTCGTCGTCATCAGGAAGTGCTGAAACTGAACCATACTGTGATAGGGAAGGAAATAGATCCTCCAACGGATCACAAGAGTGACTAGGGACTGGGCAAAAGAAGATAGACACAAGGAAATGGATGACAAATATAACAGTGATTGGATCAGGCTATAAATCAGATAGTGGGAAGAATCCTTGAACAGTGAGCACGACACAGAGATGACCCAAGGCAGTGTATAACAGATAGATAGGACAACTAGACTTATCTGTCATGTAGGAGACATGATCAGATTCTCCATGTATAATGGACAAGGGGAGGAGTCAGAAAACTCGAAGTGATAGCTGAACACAGATGTACACTAAAACATGGATATCGAAAGGCAAAGAGTGCTATGTTCAAAGATGACATGCTGCCATTACTGAAAACAAGAGAAAACTTCTTCCTTTCCTTCCCTGTTAAGTTTTAATGAGTCCAGGAAAGCCAACTCGGTTCCCTCTTCATTTTTTAACAAGCTTGAAAAGACGGGAAAATAGTGCTTGATAGTGTCACTGATCCGTGGATTTAACGAGCCCAAACTAGTACATGCTCTATTGGTGCTTTCATATTTAGAGAGTTTGAAAACGCCAAAGAATACTCCAGGGGGGTCCTTTTTCGTCCAAGTTAGTCTCTTAAGGCCGAAAAGTTATAAAACAAACCTCAAAAGAAATCTCTTAACTTCCGAAGAAGAAAAGGTGAACCTTTTTCGTACTTAGTCGGGAAGGTCCGAAAAAGGTTAAATTACCACCTACCCAACGCTCCTTCAATAACAGCATATAAATAGCTTGAGTTTTACAAGTGTGAAGGAAAGCAAGATCACTCGAAAAGATCCATTTGGTTACGAGAAATGGGGCTTACAACAATAAACTCGGTGCTTTGTTCTTAAGTGTTTAACGAGCATGACAAAGACACAAAGTACACTCGGAATCTTTTTCATGTTTGGGTCCAGAGCATGAAAAAGAGAAAACTAAGCTCATACCAGGTGTTCCTTTTCCGTCCAATTTAGTCCCTCAGGTCCGGAAAAGTGATAAACCTGTACCTGAGAATACTCTTCTCAATTCCGAAGAAAAGAGAGTGATCCTTTCTCGTACTATTCCGCATGGGCCGAGAAAGAGATAACCTACCACCATGCGAATTCCCGTTCACATATTCTTAATGAGCTTGAACAGACAAGATAACTCGGCAGTCAAGTCTATTTTTAAAGAGTCAGACTTGGGCCTAAAGAAACTCCATAAGGTGGGGAGTCCTATAAAAGGGATAGCTTGTAAAGAGAGATTCATACGAAGCTCTATTTGGCGTGAAAAATAGCTATGAGGAAACCCTTGGGCCTGAAACAGTGATGGAAATGAGTATCAAAGGCTGGAAATGGCACATAAGGATGATACTCATGAAATAGGGATCCTAGCCACTGAAGAACAATGGTAGAGACAAGAGACTAATGGCTTAGAATACCATAGTCCGTGGCAAAATGTTGTATACTAAGGTTAATGTGGATGATAAGTTGCCAACATATGTTGGAAAGAGCAAAAACCACCCTATAGAAGCATCAACACTTTGAAATAATAGGTAAACCTGTTCCAAGGCACAAAAGTGAGGGTATTAGTCAATTAGCGTTTCAAACTATAGAAAAAGACCCACTTTACCAAATTTTATTTCTATTAATAGTTTGAAATTGAAACATTTCATACCATTTCACTTTTTGAGCCAAAAAGGACAATTTTACCCTCTATCTTTGATCGCTCGTTGTGGATAATTGGACCGATGAAATTCAGATCCGTCAGTTGTAGGTAAATCTACACCCAGTGCTCTTTAATTTCATCCAAACAAAATTTTAATTTGAAGGTTAATTCAATTTATTTCATCAATATAAAAAATGGCAGAGGGCATACGCGGGTTACCACGTATAAGAGTCGCACATATGCGGTTGATCCACGGGTTACTGCATATAGAAGTCACGTATGATGCGCGATCTGTCCCAATGGACAGTCGCGCATACTGCGCTATGAACAAAAGCATGAAAAAGAGTTCAAATTTTTAAATTTTTTTGATGAATTACTGAATTAAACTATGTGTTTTTTGTCAGGACATCATGGTGCTAGAGTGGAGGGAACGAGAACATGAGATAATGGACCAAGCGGCATTCCAAATCCCGCCTACCATTCAAGCTTTACGGAATAGTGGGCTGTATAAGTTCTTTTGCACATCACCAATGCGGGCCAATGTCTGCATACTAGAGTTCTTGGTTAACTACTGGGACCATGACCTTGGGGTGTTTAACATCGAGGGTGAGACTTTGGAAATTACCACGCAGGATCTCTATTTTATTACCGGATTATCACATCGGGGAGCCCCGGTGAACCTGGAGGGCACTGGCAGGAGTGGTGACCCCCTGAGTGTTCAGAATTATGTGGATGTATTTTGTAGGCCGGGTACTTAGAAAAAGGGCAGCAGCATTCTCATCTCAGATATACAGGACTTCACACTACAGGTACTAGCTAGTACGATTGTCAGACTTGCAGGGTCATCAGGACTACACTTGGACACCAGGACTCCGATGAGAGTGGCAGTGGATTGCTTTAGAGGTACCCTATATGACTGGTGCTCGAGAATTTCCCCCATCATGAAGAGGCAATTGTCTGATTGTAGGAGAGGAAGACGCAAGAACTTCGGATATGCGAGTATCTTGGTTGCGTTCTTCTTTGAGAGGGTTCCAGCCATGAGCCCTGCGATACCCTTAGAGATCAGACATCCACGTCAGCCAAGGCTGAGCAGGTGGGGTGACATCTTCCTCTGTCATGGAGGAGGTGACATAGTACAGAGTATGTATGATGACGATTTCTATACCTGGTGGGAACGACAGGTGCCAGCATTGGAGCAGTTTCCATATGCCGGATTAGATTTCTGAGGTGATCCAGATCTAGTCCTCCCTCCAGGAGGAGTATGGGGAGAGATGGGTAAGTCTTTTTAATTTTTATCATTCTTAAATTTTTATGAATTTTCCAATGATATAATATATATACATATGTACAAGTCTAATCCTAACTCATATGTCAAAATGCAGATATTGGACCGGTCCGCCCCGCAGGGCACCCGCGCACCTTTGTACGTCCTGTAGCAGGAGGGGATCCTGGCCTGATCCAGGTACTCGAGGCAAAGCTGACCACGCTTACCGAGTGAGTACCCACCATACGCATAGAGCATCTCCCTGCAGGAGTTTGTAGTAGGAGTTCCACCGGCCTGGCTACGTCTATTCAGACGAGTAGCTAGGGAAGTATTGGTGTATAGAGAGGCGGTGGAGGCTACCGAGGCCGAGGAGGCTGAGGAAGCCAGGAGGCGTAGACATCACGGGGACCAGCCAGGTCCTAGCGGCCATGGCGGCCAGGCATAGATTTAGGACATTTTGATGGATGATGATCCACACTTTGTATATATTTGTATATTTTGGGATCTACGGATCAGACTTGACCTATCCTATGTATGAACAGATATTTACATATATATATATGAGTTTTTGGTTGTCAGTTTATTTACAAATGTTTTTTACATGTGTGCTGTATATTTTATGAATTATGTGTGAGATGCCAATCTAAAATGTAATTCGCATATGCATCAGATAATGAATTTTGGCTCCTTGGAATATGATTAAAAGTAATTACTTCAAAATGCCTTTCCAATGAATGAATTCTCATGTACTGACGTAACAATGTAGAGTTTCGTACCTGATAAGCTCGGTTGAGCTGGGAAACAACCAATTGGGAATCCAAACGAACCTCAAGTTGGGTAATACCACGTGACAACGCGTCCCATAAAAGCTCAATAACCGCCCTATATTCAGCAACATTATTAGAGGCAGGACCTAGGCAAGCGCCTCCCGCGGCAACAAGCTGTCCTGTGGGAGAATAAATAACCCATGCTGCCGAAGCCAGGTTACAATTGTGACGGTTGGTGCCATCAGCGAAACCTACATACATTCCGGAAGACATCTGCAACCACCAGTAGATCGTATAAAAAACAAAACTGACAACCTAATGTACATAAAATACATACACTAATATACAAGAAAAAGTGCTAGGCCTAAGCGTAGTACTTCTTCAGGTAGAGCCCATTTCTAGGCTCAGGAAGCTTATTCCCATCATAATCCATTAATTCATATGCGCCTTTACTCAAAAATTTAGATATGACATAGGGTCCTAACCACATGGCCTTGAACTTACCTGCCCCCAGAGGTTCTTTATCTTGGTCCCAGAGCAAGACAAGTTCCCCTTCAGAGAAAATTCTAGGCTTGACCGATTTATCGTATTGAGCTTTAACCCTATTCTTGTGAGCCTGATTCGCGGTCAGCGCATCTCTACGATGTTCATCAAGGTGTTCTAAGTGTAACAACTGTTCTTCAAGCTCAGCCATATCAGGAAGCACATGAATAGCTATCTGTAAAGATGGGATTTCGCATTCAATCGGAGTAATAGCTTCCACCCCGTGAACGAGTTGGAAGGGGGAAAAACCCGTAGCAGTTTTGACATTGGTTCGATAAGCCCAAAGAGCAGGGTATAACATAATATGCCAATTGGAGCGGGCTGTATTAATAGTACGTTTAAGAATGGCCTTTAAAGTCTTATTCACAGCCTCAACCTGACCGTTTGATTGCGGATAATAGGGAGAAGAGTGTTCTTGTCGAAATCCGAGCATGGTGGTCAGTTCTGTCATCATGTTATTTTGGAAATGACTGCCATGGTCAGTGACAATCACCTTTGGAATACCAAACCTAGCAATAATCTGATTGAAAACGAAGAAAGGTGTTGTTTCCCCGTCCTCCTTAAAAGTAGGCATTTCCTCTGCCCATTTTGTGAAATAGTCGACAGCGACAATGATGTATTTGTGCCCCCCAGCCGAGGCTGGGTTGCATGTCATATAATCAATCCCCCACTTCATGAAGGGGCCTACCGAGACAACGGGAAACAAAGGAGCAGGATGCGACCGCATCTTTCTGGTGAATAGCTGACAAGGGTGACAGCGCTTTACTGCTTCCACACAATATTTAAAGATTGAGGGCCAGAAATAACCGGCACGTAAGATTTTTTGGGTCGTTGCTAACCCAGATAAATGACCCCCACATGCTCCACTGTGAGAATCATTTAGGACAACCTCTGCTTCCTCATGAGTAAGGCAGCGACGCAAGACAG
>LPNX010286883.1:126738-186478 GCA_001517045.1 Pseudotsuga menziesii
GCAGGAAATAAATGAAATAAAGGTGCATCTAAAGCAATCTAACACTATAAAATAAACTTCTTTTCATTTTTTCAAATATGTTGATGAACTAACAGCACTAAATAAGAGAAACTAAGCCTATATGTTTTTGTATTTTTCTGAGATAAAAATTCTTTAAACTGAAAATCAAACACTACTTTATGCAAAAATTACAATGCAAAAGATAACTATGTTTTGTTTTTCCACTTTAAAAAATGCTCAAAAAACTACTGTGCATGGGTAAATGCAAAGCTTGAGTAAAATTGACACTTATAAACTGTAAAAAAGACACAAACTGAAACTAACAGGCATACAGGACCAAAAGCCAGCAAGAAAGCATACTCAGACCTCAACTTGGGTGCAGACAATGATCAAGAAATCACTGCAGACTTTTAAACAAGCAGGTGCAAACCAATAACTGACAGAAATCAGACTGGACAGACAGAGTCTAAGACCCTGATCACTGATCTAGACTCAGGCACTCACACCAACAACCCAAACAGGCCAGAAAGTTTCAAGATGCAGACAGTAAATAAAAACAAGTAAAAAGAACCCAAGGGCTTCGAAAAGCACTAATATGTGATCCCCTGATATACTCAGACAACTATACAACACTCTTAAAGAAAGTCTTAACCGAAAATGGGACTTATAGAAGGCCAAAGAACAAGCAAACTTCAACACAAAAATCACAGTTTTCAGGAGCATACGCGACTGTGTAGTAGAGCAGGTCGCGAATGATATGCGACTGTTCTATATGACAACCCGCGAATTCAACTCAGCATACGCAACTGTCTAGACAGACAACCCGCGCATGGGTATAAAAATTTCTCTGAAAAGAGAGAAAAAACCAAGACTTTCAAATGCTGTAAGTATGTAAGAAAGCAGGACAAAAGATCACAAACAAGACTTCGAGCAATCACTGGTCAGGATAACAGAAAAAGACCTAAAGCAGACTTGGCATCCCCAGCGGAGTCGCCAGTTTTGTTGTAATGGATAATTCACCTAATAACCTAGGTCTGGGGGTTACCAACATACTCTAACACTTGCAGACAATTTGACTTATGAAGGTACAAAACAGGAAATAGGAAAGTAGTAGGACTTACTTGTATTAAATGAAGGTTGATCCAAGCTATCTTCTTCCTCCTTTGTTCTTCTTCCAAAGTCTCCAGGATAGTTCCTCCTTCACCTGTTAACAAAGATTCTTCCAAATACAGTATAATTCATATATAAAGATGCAGTTTAGGTAAATCATATATTATAATGAAATGTCAACATTTACCAATCCACAACACATGAAACACAATATGGAAGAAGTTATCTGCTTTATTAACAATAATAGAGGGAGTTTAGGTTACAACCCAATGTCTGAACAAGGGACTCCTCTGTCACCAAAGGACTCTGAGTTTCTCTGCTCCAAATATTCTGTAGACAATCCACCAGCATAACTTTTCTCTCCAAGTATATATCTCAACACCCTCCCCAAGGCCTCTATTTATCTGAAGGAAATGAGGTAGTTCTCGAAGGTTAGGGAGGTTATAGCAGTTAATGGGATTAAGGTAAATGAGTAAACAAATCTCCCATTAACTTGTATTTTTAAATATTAATTTTGAGGAAGGCATACGCGGGTCTGTAGTAAGACAACCCGCATATGATACGCGACTCTATTCAAAGGCAACCCGCGCATACAAGTATGCACGACCTGCTAAACATGAGACTCGCGCATGATGCGTGACATGTCAATAAAGATAGTCGCATATGCAACTCAAAATCACAAAATGGAAAAGTAATCAGCTGGGCATATAGGCAATGTATTTCCTGATGAGCCAAGGTATAGTGGAAATGGGCAAACCTCTATCCATAAGTGTCCTTTTGTGTGCCAACATGAGGGATATCAACACTCGGACGGAGAGGTGCCATTCAACTGTATAACACTCCATCATGGAAAACACTATTTGAAGGAGGTTGTATTTCTGAAGATCTCTAATCCATATTTAATGGAACCTAGGTGTGTCAGGCTATGTTTTTTATTGTTTTTCTTTCCATGTAGCACTTACCTGAACGATTTTTTAGCAGTTTGCTTTTTCTATTTCACATTTGTTGACACAAGTGTTGCAAGTTTTTTGTAAGACCCCAGATTATGAACTTATTGCAGAGTTGCATGTCATAATCACATAATGTAGAGTTTCCTGACACAATTGTTGTGGACCTAAGCATCCATATACCTGTGGGAATTCAAGTGACTGCAGTAGTACATAGTTGTAAAGAGTTTTCACTGTCAACTTTCACATTATGGATGAAGTCAGTTCATTATAGTTGGCAAGATGCTGGATGCCCCAAATTCTTTTTTATGACTGAGTGCAATAACTGATATATTGATGCATTCCTTGCTCTATGGTCACTAAGAAATTCTCCTTCTCAAAAGTGGTGCACACTTATAAATTTTATACCTAGGGAAATCTTGAGTCATTAAAGGTGTTAATTTTTCAAAGCACACATGTACAAGAAGACGAGAGATAATTTGTCCAACCAATTTGAAGTTATTTCCCTACAAATATGGTGTCCCCTTTCATAAACCTTGTCATTCTGTTTGCTTCTTTCCAGTGAACAACTTAGGTACTTTCCATGAATAGTGAGACAATCCCAACTGCATAACTATCGGTTTCTCATTTAAAGCTTGTGCCCACCAATTTAGTATATGCAGAAGGTAATAACTCCATTCCTGTTTCAATAGAAGTTGCCATTGACTTGCAATCTTCTATTGAATCTTTTGTGTATTTCTTCACATATTTGGTATTGCATTTGCCATTCTTCCACTCCTAAACAATGATGAAGTATGCCCAAATCTGTCTTTCAAGTAATCTATGCAGCTCACTTTTTCTCAGTTTTTCAATTATCTAATTTGTTACCTATAATAATGAGATCATCTAAAATCGAAGCCATAATGACAATATATGTTGTGAGTTTTACCTATGTTTTTCTGAAGGTGTTCCTCCTTCAACACCGCAGCAGTACAATGTAGTTTCCACTCAGAAGATAAGTGGACCTAGTAGCAGCCTTAGAGGTTGTACCTGCACAAACAAATGTTTTCTCACTTGGATCACCTAGGATGGTAAATAGCTCTGGTGCTGGTAGTGGAAATTAAGAAGATTAATTTGCACCACATCCTGTCAAGTAAAATAAATCAATTAGCATCAAAAGGACTTCATGTTAAATTTTTATATGCTTAGCTAAAAACATCAGTATTTCATTTCATTTCCATAACAAAATCATATAAACAGGATCACTGAAAGAAATAGTATCACAAGAACAACACAGATTTATCCTGGGAAAACCCTAAAGGGAAAAACCCAGCAAAAGCTTCCTCAATATAGATGCCCCAAAAAGGTAAAAAAGTAAAACCAACAAGGAGATAAAAAACCTGATCCTCCTCCTTCTCCAGCTACTTCTCTCCTCCACAAGTGCACTACTCAAGTGAGTGTGTGTGTCACAAATGAGGAGCACTACACCTCTATTTATATTCATCTGTTCACTTAAGTTAACTCATATGCCATGTAGGCTCGAGTTAATCATATAGGCTCGAGTTACACATGTAGGCTCAAGTAACCACACTGGGTTGCTAATGACCCACCTTTACAATTAGAGGGGACTGCCTCATTACTCTTATTAGTTCTTCCGATTAGGAACATCGGGGTACAAAGTTATACAAGTGGTTCTCCCGGTAGGACCATCGGGGACCACAAATAAATACATATAGAATATTCTTCGAAGTTACAATATTTCAACACTCCCCCTTAACGAGAAGGGTATTCTATAACAACAACAACAACAACAATAATAGAAGAGAGATAGAGGACATCATCAACATCATCAGGGTGATACATCTATAAATCATTGGAAGCTTTTCAACATCATGTAGTATTCATCTTCAATCTTTAGTCTTCAGCATCATCAGTACTTTGACCGCTTTGATCAGAAACATCTTCAGCATCTTGACTCTTCAATCAGCAGCAACATCTTCAGCACTTTGACCTTTTGACCAGCAACATCTTCAGCACTTTGACCTTTCGATCAGCAACATCATCTTTAGCACTTTGACCTTTCAATTAGCAACATCATCTTCAACACTTTGACCTTTCGATTAGCAAAATCATCTTCAACACTTTGACCTTTCAATCAGCAACATCTTATTCAGTACTTTGGCCTTTCGATCAGCAACAACATCATCATCATACTCTGATATTTCGATCAGAAACATCATCATGAAAACATCATCAAAACATCAACATCATCATCATCAAAATATCAGCATCAAAATATCATCATCATCATACTTTGATCTTTCAATCAGAATCATCATTATCATCAACCTCTGATCTTTCGATCAGAAACATCATCAACCAAACATCATCATACTATAACATCAACTCATCATCATATTCTGATCTTTCGATCAGTACGTCATCATCATCATACTTTGATAATATGGCATCATCATCATCAGGATCTCATCATCGTCACATTCTAATCATTCGATAAGAAACATCATCATCATCATCGCATTCTGATCTTTCGATCAGAAAACATCATCATCATAAGCAACTTCTGATCTTCCGATCAGAAAACATCATCATCATCATATTCTGATCTTTCGATCAAAGAACATCATCATCAACAACTTCTAATCTTTCAATCAGAGAAACATCATCATCATCATATTTTGATCTTTCGATCAGAGAACATCATCATCGCCAGCAACAACATCATCATCATATTCTAATCTTTCAATCAGAGAACATCATCTTCAGCAGCAACTTCTGATCTTTCGATCAAAGAAACATCATCATCATCATATTCTGATCTTTCGATCAGAGAAAATCATCATCATCAGCAACAAGATCATCATCATACTCTAATCTTTCGATCAGAAACACCATCAACATAGAAACATCATCATCATACTCTGATCTTTCGATCAGAAACATCATAATCATAGTGCGTCATCATCATACTCTGATATTTCGATCAGTACGTCATTATCATCATCAGCAACAACCTGCAATCCACAACTCAAAGACAAAAAGTATTTGGATCACTTTTGGACTTAAAGTCCAGGGATGATACAATCCCACCACATTCTCGAAAACCGAAGTTACCGAATTAATTACGGGAGAATCAGTCCCTATCACTTTAGGACTAAGTCCAAGGACGATGCAATCCTACCACATTCTCGAGGACTGAAGCCACCGAATTGATTACGGGAGAATCAGTCCCTATCACTTTAGGACTATGTCCAAGGATGATGCAATCCTACCACATTCTCGAGGACCACCACCGGATTGATTATGAGAGAATCTATCCCTATCACTTTAGGACTATGTCCAAGGATGATGCAATCCTACCACATTCTTGAGGACCGAAGCCACCGGATTGATTACAGAAGAATCAGTCCCTATCACTTTAGGACTATGTCCAAGGATGATGCAATCCTACCACATTCTCGAGGACCGAAGCCACCGGATTGATTACGGGAGAATAAGTCCCTATCACTTTAGGACGATGTCCAAGGATGATGCAATCCTACCACATTCTCAAGGACCGAGGTCATCGGATCTATTATGGACAGATGTCTCGGGATGATACAATCCCTCTTCATTCTTGAGGACCAAGGTCTCTATATCACTTTAGGGAAAATTCCCAGGGATGATACAATCCCACTGCAACATCACTACTCCCCCTTTCGAGGAAGGTCTTTCTGAACAACACCAAGCTTGTCTCGAAAGTGTTCAAACTCTACTCGAGGCAGAGGCTTCTTCAGTACATCATCATCTACATCTTCAGTATGTGAATACTGAACTATCACCATCTGTATCTCCAGTATGTGAATACTGAAATATCATCTATATGTTTAGTATGGGAATACTGAAATCATCATCATCTATATCTTCAGTATGGGAATACTGAAATCATCATCATCTATATCTTCAGTATGGGAATACTGAAACATCATAATCTCTATATTCAGTATAGAAATATTGAATCACCATCATCTGCATCTACAGTATCATCATCTGCATCTTATCTTGTATGTAGAAATACCGGATTTCTATGTGTTATGTCGGAACACTGGGTTCTTTGTCATCACAACTATGGTTATCACATAGAATCATTGTAGTATCCATCTTCAAGTCAAAGAGACCTGATATCAGCTTCTGAATCCATATGGCTTCACAACTTAGTAGAGCAATCTGCTATGTATTTTGCTTCAACCGTGCTAAGAGAAACATTGGACCGTTTCTTGCGAAACCATGAACTCATAGCAGACGTCAAACAAAAGCATCTACCTGATGTGATTTTCCTATCTGATATACTTCCAACCCAATCTGCATCTGTGTAGCCATACAATCTATAATCATGGCTACCATCATAGTATAGACCAAAGTCTATAGTCCCTTTCAGATACCTCATCACATGTTTTGCAGCTACTAGGTGAACCCATCTTGGTTGAACAAGACATTGACTTAAGGTGTTCACAGCAAAACAAATGTCTGGTCTGGGATTTGTTAAGTACATCAATGACCCAATGATCTGTCTGTAGTGAGTCACATCCACTAACTCTAATGAGTCATCATCTATCAGCTTCAGGTTGGAGTCCATGGGTGTGGCCATGACTTTGCATTCCAACATATTGAATCTCTTTAATATCTCCACTTCATAATTTCCCTGGGTGAGAAATATTCCTTTTGAACTTTTCCATACTTCCAGACCTAGGAAATAATGCATTAACCCAAGGTCTTTCATCTCAAATTATTTTTCTAGTTTCTTCTTGCTTTCCATGATCTGTTTCTCATTCCTTGTCAATAATAAGTCATCCACATATAGGAATAGAATGACAGGTTCATCTTCTACAACCTTGTAGGAAAGGTTAGGATCAACTTTACTCTTGGCAAATCCCATGCTCATCAGGAAGCTATCTATTCTTCCATACCAAGCTCCGGGAGCTTGCTTCAGGCCATAGAGGGCCTTCTTCAACTTGCATACTTGATTCCATCTGTCTTCAACTTCAAATCTTCGTGACTATTCGATGTAAAACTCTTCCTCAATCATACCATTAAGGAAGGCTTGTCTTTACTTCATCATGGAAGAAACTACCATGATAGTTTTGAAGGAAGTGTACCTTGCTTCCTGGAGTAAGTGTCTCTTCAAAATTAAACCTCTAGCCACAATTCTTACCTTACTTCTATCAGCAACATATCTTATCTTGCAAGTCCATTTGGAAGATACCACATTCTTGCTTTCTGGTTTGAGTACTATATCCCAAACATCATCCTAGTATCATAACATCTTCTATGAGTTTGTCTTCTCAGGTCATCAACTTATCCTAGTCTTCTACATTCAACCTTGAAGGTTGGAACCCACTTTACTCTTGGTAAAGTCTCGATCCATCATGAAGCTATCCATCATGTCGTACCATGTCAAACTTAGATATAATTTTTTGTAGTCACTCCCCCTAAAGTGGAGTATCATCTTCCCTCTTCATTCTGTACAGGTGGTTCTATGCTTGATATATACTGGTCAATAGAGTATGTCATGTCATAGTCTACTCTTTCTGAGGAAAATCACGAACCTTGCTTTGTACACTTGTTCTTGTAGATCCATATGGAAGATACTATGTACTTCCCTTTATGTCTCGAAATCATATCATATGCATCATTCCCCATGATCAATTGTTATTCTTTGATCATAGCTTCTTTCATAGCATTCTTTTCTTCATATTGAGTTATCTCTTGTACCCATGGTGGTCTTCATCCTTCAAGGTGGATCTACCGCTCTCTGAAGCTCTTTCTTCCGTCATGGTGTCTATAACCCTGGGAGCTTCAGATTCATGTTTATTGGCGTGAATCTTGAATTGTCATCACTTGTTCTTCGGAACAAGTCTCATCCTTCTTTTCTTGTAGGAGGTTGTACAGGACCTTTCCTACAATTCAAATGCACCATTTTCATGGTTAGAACTATTTCATAAAACGACAAATTCTTATGCATCATGTAACTATTTAGACAATACAACATTCATCCATATCTCACATAAACTTTCTAGATGCCTTCCATCTCTACCATGACATCATTGAGATTGTGCACTAATCCAATATGTCAACAAAGAGGTTTGATAAGTAGCAATGGAGAGTTGTATAGCACCATGAGCTACTTACCCATCACATGCATATTAGTAGTATACAGTCATTAATGCAAACAATCTATCATGCATAGCACATCAACTGAATATAATCAAATGTATAACAAAACAATATCATGAAATGACAATTGAATACTTATATTTTATTTGTTTCATGGGCAGACTCCATCTTGATCATTCTGCTTTATCATCTTCTTCATTCATGAAATCATCAAGATAAGATGAATAAGAGGTTCTTCAAGAATTGAGTTCTTCATATTTTTCATCACTTGAGGGATCTTCTTTGAATGGTGAGATCTTGATCTTCAATTGCTCCCATCTTCTTCTTCTCTTATTATGAGTCAAGCTGAAAGAAATTACTTCCTTCTAGCATACATTCTTTGCATGAATGAATCCCATGATCCTAGGAGGCCATTCAAGGTGGCTATCACCACTTCTTCATTCTCCACTTCTTCTTCTACCGCTTCAAGTTGTTCTGCATTCTGGATCTTCACATTCTTTAACTGTTTTCTCAAAGCCATCTTCTGATTTAAGTTCTTATCTTCAAATAGCTTGATCAAGGAATCAAACATATTCGGGGTCTTTAGGGAAGACACTTGTGGCACAAGTTGATCCGTGATTGAATCAACAATGATCTTCTTGGCCTTGATCAAGTTCTTCTTTTGTAAGGCTTTGAGCCTCATCTTCGTATGGAACTGGAACCTCTCTACTTATGTAGGTGTCCAATTCATTTTATTTAGAGAGATCAAATACTTCCATGCTTGGAAGTTGTCAACTTTACCAATCTTATCATCAAGCTGATGTGATAGATCACTTTGAAATGAGAACCTCAAATTCAAATAGCAAAAGATTAGATCTTACCGATTTGAGGTGTCCGTCCTGCTTCCAGAGCTAGCTGATTTAGGGTTTGTCAAAGAAACCATAATTTTAAAAACTTGGAATATTTAATATCTGATTGGATAGAAAGATATATATCTTAAAATAGAGCTGTCTAATGTACTCCTTTTCTGAAAACAGTGGAGGGAAGCTCCCGAAACAGGAAGCCCTAGTTTTCCAATTTCTTCTGCAGAAATTCCTGTCACTGTTTCTGTGATATATACGAAATTACTGCTCCTATGTGTCTGAAATTTTGGACTGAGGTAAACTCACATGTCCCTGATCCAACATCATAGGTTTAATCAGCATTGGTTTCACCAATTGGGATTTATGATCCTTTTCCCACGGTGACCTGTTACAGGACTGTTCAGAACAATGAAGTTGTACGGACTGCCACGTGTCACTGTTTCATCTTCTGGTTCTGAAATTCGGACCACAGAAAGCAAAGTCCATGATATTTATGGAACATTTTTAGGAATTCAATTTGGACCTCTGTATCCCAAGATATAGTAATTGTCCCCGGGTGTCCTATTTAGGGATGAATTCTAGAAGAGGCTGGAACCCTAATGTGGAGGGATCATATCTCCAAAAATATAGTGAATATGAGGCTACATTTTGGATACATTGTACATCAGGAGTTTATATTATGCCTCTGCAATTTTTAGCTCATGAACCTTCGCCAATCTTGGGATATAGTGAATTTACCAAAACTTAGCAGTTTTAGTATTTAGGGTTTTTCTAGCTTGGGGTCAAACTAGGGTTTGACTTTCCCGGAGTTTCATCCAACAAAAAATATTGATGTAGGTCTCTAAACTTCGATTTTGATGAGGAGATAAATCCTATGCCAGGCTCACTCAAAAATTCCTCTTTAGCAAGAAGCCCTAATTTCTTCCGGGGAGAGAGGGAGAGCTATTTTGCCTTGTGAAAGTTGTCCTATTCAGGGTGGCTCTGATACCATGTTAAATTTTTATATGCTTAGCTAAAAACATAAATATTTCATTTCATTTCCATAACAAAAGCATATAAACAGGATCATTGAAAGAAACAGTATCACAAGAACAACACAGATTTATCTTGGGAAAAACCCAGCAAAAGCTTCCTCAATATAGATGCCTCAAAAAGGTAAAAAGGTAAAACCAACAAGGAGATCAAAAACCTAATCCTCCTCCTTCTCCAGCTACTTTTCTCCTCCACAAGTGCGCTACTCAAGTGAGTGTGTGTGTCACAAATGAGGAGCACTACACCTTTATTTATATTCATCCATTCACTTAAGTTAACTCATCTGTCATGTAGGCTCGAGTTAATCATGTAGGCTCGAGTTACACATGTAGGCTCAAGTAACCACACTGGGGTGCTAATGACCCACCTTTACAATTAGAGGGGAGTGCCTCATGACTCTTATTAAATCTTCTGATTAGGAGCATCGGGGTACAAAGTAATACAAGTGGTTCTCCCGGTGGGACCATCGGGGACCACAAACAAATACATATAGAATATTCTTCTAAGTTACAATATTTCAACACTTCACTATATTATGTGATCATGAAAATAAGCAAACATGATATAGTAATTACCAGAAGAGCATCCCCATCTTTGACATAAAACTGTGGCAAAGAAGGAAGTGTTGGTTTTCAAATAAAAGCTGACATGGACTTAACAATGGAGGATCCATGAATTTCCTATGGAACAAAACATATGCAGTTAAGAAATTTTGGCACATCTGTCATACATTACCTATTCATACCTTCATTTCTCACAGAAAGATAACATCGAACAAGAATATTTGGGAATATTTGCAGGCTTTTCACCTCTAGCGTTGTGTTCTTAAGCAATACAATCTGTTTGGCATCATCCACAGAAAGATGCATATTCCCAAATAAAATAACCATTTAGGAGTGTTGTTGACTATGGTTTTAAAAGTGCAAACTGGTAAAAAATTGCCCAAGAAGAAAAATATCATAGCACAAGTGTGTAAGCCACCTTGTCCCAAAATTCAGCCATATCTACCCTCCTTTTTAGGGAATCCTCCTGTAAAACCTCAAAAGGATAAAAGAAGCAAGACTTAAGTATGAATATGACCAAAAATTTAAATTGGAAACATATACATAACTAGATATGACACATAGGATGAGCAAAAACACATGAATTGATAGTAACTGATTGAAATATCAGCTTAGCAAAAAACACCTTTTCAAAATTTAAAAGACGGTGATGTACTCGAATGTGCCTCCAATGGTTAATATGAGAACATAAATCCCATGAGTATTTCTTACATTTAATCATCTGCACTTTAGATAACAAGGGACATCTAGGAAGATCTGTAACAGAAGACGAATTGATAAGAAATGGAACTAATTTCAACTAAGCAAGACAAGGACCCAGTAAACAACTACACAAAATATACCTGATGCATGAGACTGACATACATTTTTCAGGCTCACTGTTGAACTTTGCTGCAACCTGGGCAAAGGCAACTATAGCCTTGGGAAACTTGAAAGAAGGAATCTTCTCTGTACTATTCTATAGTCCCCTTCCAACAGATCTTGTTTCCTTCACATTGTTATGTATTGACTAATTTACACCATTAAACTCTGTTAAAAAGGGGCCACCACCTATATTCTCTTGCAAACAATCAATTGCATCCATTCCAAGTTCAACCGTTGACTCGCTTTTTGAAAGCTTGTTCCCACTATGTTGATCTAAGGCATGCAACAAATTCATTAGGTGCATAGAATTTTCTCCAAGCCGTGAAAATGACAAAAGAGAATCCTTTCCCATTGTTTTCCTAATAAGCTTGTCCAAAGAATCCTGTCCTTTTCTATCTGATTTATCTTGATCCCTGGACTTCATCTCAGTATTTGATGATGGTTCAAACAGACCTGTTCCTGCTAGTTTTCCAAATGGCCACATGATAAATGATAAGGACTAAAATATTTTAATCTCAATTTTTTCCACTTCTCTAGACCACACCTATTCACCTGTAAGAGTGATTTCTAAATGTTAAAAGGTGCTAACAGTGCAAACTACTAGCTTAACAGATTTCACAAATTGTATCTTACAAATACAAGGCGAGCTCAAATGAGACATAGTTGCTCTTAGGTAAACAATCACATGCATTTGGAAAAAACTCAATAAATCATAAGATCCCAAATTTCGTGTTGAATGAGCTACAAAATATATTACAAGATTTTAATATTATAAAAGTCCACTTTAGTTGAAGCTATGTTAACATGGAAGCCACGACACCTCTAAATAACAAGATAGTCATATAATATATCCTTTACCTGATTTTTTTATAGCATATTAGTTCCATATTCAAACACTCAAAGATGTGTTGAGGAAACTGTGTCTCGTAGTACACCTTAGCCCTAAGGAAAAATATTTGAAAATGTAAGTTCTCTAAAGGCATCCTATTACACTTCTCTAAGACATATATGATTTATTCATGTTATATGAAGACAAGCCTGATAGATTGTGATTGTATACATTTTTATTCTTTTTTGTTATTTGTTGTGTAGCCTAAATCTAAGATCATATAGGTAAGAGCCTGTCTTTCTTGCCAAAAACAGAGTGAATTTCCGTGCACATCAATATTTGTCTTAAAATATGTTTCAATTATTGTAAACAAGGAAATTTTCTTACCTTCTACTTTCTATTCTACAAAATCTTTGATTAAAAGTACAGAACCTCATTTGGATGAATATTACTTGCTGGACTTGGAGAACACAATGGTGGAAATTGGTTTTATTCATGTCCAGTCTGTCCTTACTGACCCAAGACACAGAATAGTAACTGGTTCTGTACTGAAGCTATAGCTATCCATCTTTATTTTCTTTCTATCGACTTTCCAATTAATGAAAAATATAGTATGTGGGTTAAAGATGTCGATTGTACCTACAATTATTTAAATTGTATTCGTATAATCTAGATGCCAAATTCATAGCAGTGCAGTTCTTCCTTCCCGTGAGAAGGATGGTTTACAGTGTGCAAGAATGGGCATATTAGAACTAACAGAAGTTGCTCTTAGACAGACTAGTCTCCCAAGGAGAAAAATGCTGGCCTTTAGACTCTAGTTTCCATACTGATCGATGATAGAAATTATTCTTTAAAAATAACTATTTTTTGTTATTTGAAGCAGAGAACTCCATTCAAGGATTTTCCAAATAATAGGCGCTCCTTTCCTGGTCACTTCAAAAAGATAGTCTTCTGAAAAACCTGTCTAATTGGATTCCACACTATATTTTTCATGGGCTAATCAAGGGAGAATCAGTGTTTGAAAACTTTATTCTCAACTTTATGCATTTATTCTAGGTTCTGATTAATAGAGTGAAGTATGGAATGGACCTTCTTCCTTGACAGTGCATAAACTCTTACTGAGTTTGGTTAATCCAATATTAAATTAGCATTTAAAAGCTAAGTTAAACTTCAGGTGGCCTGTAAAAGTATAAAGTCATGGCTGGTTCTTTAATTAAAATGCCAATTAATGTTATAGTGTGGAGATATTCTAAACAGATACAAATATGATAACTGATTAAGGCTCACAGTAATAATTATTGCTATTTCTTTTGTTCAGTTCAATATACAACAACAATGCTAAGAATTGAAGGCACATAAAACCTCTCATTCTGAATCATCTTCCCTTGTCTTGGATCAACATGTAGATCTTAGTTTACTACTAAAAATCTTGTTGGTGGATTAAATAGCTCTTACTCAATGTCCTTCTTAGGAAGACTATACGTTGTCTCATTTTAACTACTCCCTGGAACTGCTTTTTAATAGCATTCCATCCATTCTTAATGATTCTGAAAGAAAACCATTTTGCATGAATAAAAAAAAACCATCATAAATGTAAGTGATTCTTTACAATAAGCTAACACCCGTATGGGTAGTGCCTACCCTCTCTTTAGAGAACATAGAGGAAAGCTAATGGGTGTTCTGTTTTCAACCCCCTTCTATGTTGTAGGACCATCCTAAAGGATAGTGGGTATACATTCTTGATGGATACCAAGGATAGTAGGCATAAATATCATAGTTAATCCATGGCAGATCCATTTCACAAGGTGTACATGTGGCACAAGTTTAGAATGTGTGGGTTACTGATGTGTTGGGACACCCTTTTATCTATGTGATTTTTTTCATGTGAATTCTTGTAACTGTATGCTTATTGATCCCTCTCGATGCTTGATAGATCCTAGGATTTGGATCTAGGCTGGTCATCATACAGTGTACATCATAGTCATAGCATGCATCATCACATCATAATATCAACAAGTATGCATGATGTATGGTGTATAAGTAATCATCATAAAATATATATCATTATCATAAGGTATGCATCTTAAACATCACAGTCATCATACACCTTTTTACCACTGTACTCTTTTCATATGAAGGGATCTAACATTTCAACATACCTTTCATAAGCTGTGCATATAAAGACTTCTAGACTCCACACTTGGGCTATGTTGGTCTACTATAGAAGACCCCAAACAAGACCAAACTTTGTGACTGTTTGTAGATGAGTTCACACTTTAGAAATTTCAAGACTTCGGGACTGTGAGTATATTTCAGATTCCTTCAAACTTGGAACCATGTGTGTATGCTGAGTGAGTGTTAACTTCTGGCTGTGTATACTGATAAAACCCCGAAGAAACCACTCTTCTCAAGCACATAAAATTCGGGTTGTGTATAATTGTAGAAGACATCAAAATTTGGATTGTTTATGGAAGATAACCTAGATGATATGGCTTGGTTTTATCATAGAATAAGGAAGCAGTAACCATCACCCATCACACTTTTTAAGCATCAAAATTCGGACTTTGGATAACCTCATAAATTGGAACTGTGTAGATGAAATAATTTGGGACTGATGCACAATTGTCAAATTTCGGATGGATAAAAACCTAGACCTTTTTACTGAGTAAAAAGGTCCAAGAATGGACTGCATCAAACTTGGCCTCACTATAGAATATAGGTTTAAAACTGTGTCTCCTTCATCAAGATTTGGGGATGGTGATGTGTTGGTTAAAACCCTAAAAGATAAGAAAGATGCTTCTCCTATTAGACCACCAAATTTCCTCAGTTGAATTTCCTTAGTCAAACTCCAGTTCCTTGAAAATTAGGGACTGTTTAACCTCTGCTGCTACTTCAAATAAATTCGGACTGTGTATGACCTCGAAATTTGGGAGTGTGAACAACCTCCAACAAAATTTGGGTGCTGGTGTACTCAACAACTATTAAGTTTAGGACTATTATGAGCTTCAAAAGGACTATTTGTATGCTGAGATAAGAGCCCTACATAATGTCAGATTGGGACTATTTGTTGGCTGTGGAATAACCTCCAAAACCAGTCACAAACATAATAATTTTTCCCAAATCAAGTCCAAGAAGAATGGTGCCTCAGTGACCTCATTCCACTTCTCCTCCTCATTCAGCGAGCTCTTCCAAAGTCCACGAAATATCCTCAGAATTACCCCAGTAGTCTGCAACCTATCAGAAGCTGAATAGCAGAAACAAACAGCTTAATGTCGTGTTCATATCTCTACTAACTTGGATCCCCTAGGATAGTTTTTTGAGAGTATAATATGTTTACGATAGTCTGAAAAACAACAAACACTACAAACAATTTACTGCTTACCCATATGGTGTGAAGCTAGAGATAAAATGATCTTCGTATTTTGTCGCAATGCAGGAGTGTGCACTTTTGCAAATTCCCTCCCACTCATGCCCTTTTGCAAATTTGTGTGATAATTTCTTACAAAAAGAACATTTGATAGATGAATATTGGCAGCCACATCTATGCTAGCACCTTCTGAATCAATGCAATGGCATACTAGACTACGCTGTTGGGAGCGACGAGCGGGAACAGGAGTGAAAAGAGAATATAGATCAGTCAGTCTCAACTATAATGTTGGTTGGAATATATTTCCAGAAAGAGCAATTAAGAGATATCCAAAATCATAAATTTCTATAGTACTACAGCATACATTAAAACAACATATAAAACAGACAAGTTTAGAGCTTCTTACACTATTAAAACATACCATGCAGCATCATTCTGGTTTAAAAATGAAACTAAAATTCTGGTTTAAAAATGAAACTAAAAAAATGTAGCGAAGGCATGCATGTATTTTCAAGATATGGTAATGAATTTTAAAATTACTCAAAAGAACTCACCCGAAAGAGTCTTGTAGATAATGAAAGAGGCCTGTAATAGGAATCTGATGTAGGACCTTCCACTAACTGACAGGATCCTCTGCTCTCAATATACACAATTAAAAACTGACCACATATTTAACAATCCCCAAAAATCTTATTATCCAAAATAAAAAAATGAAAATATTGAAACATTCGAGGAAATTATTCATACTTACATGTGTATTCAGCTTCCTGACAAAGATGGAGAAAGAGTTGTGTTTGAACTACTCGGGATATAAGCCTCTTGCAAATTCTATGGGGTTTCTTACAATGAAGTTGTTATTTTTGGAGCTCCACGTCACAATCGATTCCATTGAGATATCATCCACCATGTCATATGTCTTCATGAGAAACAAAGGAACGACATTACTATGGCTATTATGAGATCCTTCCATACACTACAACCCAAAACCAAAAAGTTAGAAAACCCTAATCTCGACAGATATCTAGAGCATGTAGAGGTAAAGCAAGGTGACAAAATATAGTGGCGAATCGATCCCATGACCAGGAGGATCCCTCTTTTTCGTTCTTATTTTACTTTTTAATGTGGGGCGTCCTTGTAGTCTTTATTTTGTCTTAGATGACTTAATAGTTCTGCAACTGGAAATAATGATGGCATCAAATGTATTTATTCTCAAATTCCAGCTAATAAGGGGCCTTTCAATCATCAGTCTAGAGCATGAGTTCCCTCAATTGGATCGAATGATGACTGTAGAATCATTCATTTCAAATGTTTCCCTCCTAGTTCGAGAAGAGATAATGCCAATGAGATTATTTTTCTGTTCGAGAATAGTGTTTAGAAATGCTTCAAAATATTTGCGGGGATTGTTATTACTTACTCAATCCTGGTATAAATATGCTTAGATTTTTGTCCAGATTCCTTTCCCAAGCTACCAAAACAAAATATTGAATGAATGGATCTGCCTGTTGTTATGCTACTAGTAACAAAAAGAAATATTTGATTCACAATCAGGTTGACTTGCCTACCGTAATGTGAAGTCCTTTCTCTCTGATTCTCCATTTCGTCTTTAGAAAAACAAATTTTTATAACTAGCATGTCCCTAAACTGCTTTTTCTTTCAACTCTTGCTATGCCCTATCTTCGATGTTGATCCCTTCTCTATGTTAATTTATCAATCCCATCCCTCGCCTCTTAGCAATCCACCATAGCACCATGGAATCCCTATCCCTTGGCGAGAAAATTGAAGGGTTATGAGAACATCTATAATCTAGCCTCAAATGGAGTCTGCATAACCCTAATGAGATTAACCCTGTTGTTTTTCAATCCCATGGCTATCTAGTGGCAGAGGAACCTGTGATTAGGAACACCTACTCTCCCTATTGATGTAGGGAACCTCCTTCAGTTCAGATTTTCAAGGATGGATTTGAGGGAAAAATGAAGAGACTTAATTAGATAATAAGCTTTCCTGTGAGGCACTCATACAGAACTAGAAATCTATCTTGACCAACAGCCTACCCACCCACGAGACATGGAAATTGTTCAATAACAACATCCCAGAAACATTAACCTTGTTTCCCCCGAGCCGTTGTGGTTCTACCTTCATAGCAGTCTAGGGCACGAAACCCTCAACTTTTCAGATCTAGATACTCAATTTGCAATCTGGTACATGAAGCGTTCAACCTTTTATGTGCTGCTGGATCATCAATTGCAACATCAACCTAGTTGTCCCCAAGTTGTTGTGTTTTAGCCTTCATAGCAGTCTAGGGCACGAAACCCTCAACTTTTCAGATCTAAATACTCAATCTGCAATCTAGTGCATGAAGCGTTCAACCTTTTCTACGTTGCAGGATCATCAATTTGCACATGTCAAAATCAAAAGGAATGGGATGGAAAATTGCTTTGGGGAATTGTCCCAAAATTTTCCTTCCCGCCTGGTACATTTTTTTTTTTGTCTTATCTGCAACAAAACTCTGAAAATAATAATATAGCCAAATAAATAAAAAATAAAATTGTTAAGTTTTTCTCAAATATTTGTCTTAAAGCTCTACTTTATGTAGTAGTGTAAAAAAACCACTTCAACAATCCTTGGCGCCACTAATCAAATTTGAAAGGTGGGTCTTAATTTCAAATGCAAGGGAATTTATGTTTGGAGCCCTTCAAAGATAAAGGGTAATATAAGTAATTATATTTCAATTGACAAATATAAATTGAGATTTACTAACTCATCCAACGCAGCTCCTTCTTTTCTGAAATATAAATTAATTAAACTCTTCATTACAAAAAATAAATATTGTTTTTTTAATTTTTTATAATTTTTAATAATTGAGTATTTCTTAATATTTATATGAAAAAATGATATATTTTCAATAAAAGTTATTTTGAACACATTAAGTTGTCATATGTGTATCATTAATTTTACACTTCAGTAATATAATAACTATTGTATTGTATTTTTTTTTCAAGTTGGAGCACACTTCATTATACAAAAAAATATTTAGACTATGTCATAATTATATTGGGGCATCCAAGTTCAATTCAAGCTTAAGAGATCTAAGAATGATAAGGATTGGGCACCTAAGAAAAAATAATACACAACTCAGAAAACATTAAAAAAAAATTCCTACATACCAAGCAAGTTAGCAAAGCTAGCATAAATAGGGTCAGGGCATCAAAAAAAATTTGATCAACATTTGTCGTGAAAGAATACATGTATGGGATGGAAGGGAAATGGAATCAAGACTAAGTCAATTGAATCCTTGCAACTCATGGCATGTCTGAGTCTCAACTATACACCTTTTAAGTTGAAACAAAATACCAAAACAAGTATATTAATGGTTATATTTGAGAAAGTTCTAAGTGTGAATAATTAAGGGTTGGAGGCTCTAAAATTTGTTGTGTTTTGTACCAGTCCACGATTCAGTGAATTGACAGTCACATGTAGTAATTTAATTTATTTAATGAAAACATCTAATGCGTATACCTATATGTTGAAACCATTTTCCATGGCGATGTAGGCCACTACCCTCTTTATTGTCTTACTAAAAGGCATGATAATGAGGAAGAAGACCTAAAATTATGGACTTCGCCTTCAAAAGAATGCCCCCATATCAGCAACAAAATTGGTAATGCAAAAATCTGGTGGCACTAGGTTACCCATAGCAACGAACCTTGGGCTCTGGTCTGGCAAAGAAAATATGCATCGAACTATTCCAAGCCCATTCTCATTAGATTCAGCGATGATCCCAAAGGCTCGCACATATGGAACTCAACTAATGCCTGTTACAGAGAGAAATTCCTATGGCTTGGGGTACCACAACGGATATCTTGACTCTAAAAATCAATCCTTTCCAATATGCAATAGAAATTAAATATCTAACACTAAAGGATCAGACCTCGTACCTTATGCAGAACGGTTGAAGTAGATCCTCGTTGAGCTTTCCAACTTCAGCTTGAATTGATAGATTACTTCCTCAACAACAAGTAAACAATACAAGCATACTATACATATATTGGTATTAGATCTATTCTAGCATATATAATCAACAATGTATAAGCATTTGAAAACATCCCATGGATAAAATACTCATTCAAACATACATTATTGGACAGGAAAAGATATTTCTATTAATATAAAATCAGAGATTACAATGGATACAACCTTTGTCGGCACCTCTGCGAATCGAAGAAACTGAATCCCCCACTTGGGCCTCCACCACCTCAATCCTATATCTCTCGATAGCAAGCTCACAAGAAAAAGGCAAGCTTGGGAAGAACACAAAAGTGCTCAAAGGGACAAAGGGATGCAAACTTAAGCATAAGTTCCGGAAACAATGGACTATAGTTTCTTTTCTCTCAATTCTCTCATATGCCTTCAATGTACCATAGAGTTCCTTATATAGCTTTTCAAAGGGGTAATGAAAGGTTGAATCCGAGTGATCTCAAGGCATAGGGAAGGCCAGGAGTCAAGTGATTCGGATCCATGTCAAGGAAAACTCCAAAAGGATTTGGATTATGCACACATCCCTATGTACATGGTTTTAGGGGTCAAACCCGCATATATACGCGATTAAGCGTTTAAAAGTCGCATGTATCATTTTTCACATGTTTTTAGGGATGTTCAAGGAAACATCAAAGGAAAAAAGATGGTCCAAGGGGTCTAAGGAGTTTGTAGAGTGACAGGGGAAAGGCCATACAAGTGTGATTCACTTGGAGTGGTAAAATCAGCTATAACAGATGCCCCCTAATGTGTGAGGTCAAACGGGTCATACGATCACTGAAATACATTATAAGTCCATCCCAAAAGTGGAGTGATGAATAATCCCAAATGGAATACCAGACACCCAATCAGCATAGTACAATGATACAACTCTACACATAACTGCAAATACATATAGCAGTCTCAGATACATAAGATTACAATGGCCATGAATAGGCATGATACAAGATATCACATAAGTTGTCATCACCACGTACAATATACATAGATCAGAATCTCCACGATGAAGATATACAAAGTACAATGATATCCATAATGGTTGAAGATATATAGTAGATCAAGATCTCCATAATGGCTGGAAATTTCTGACATATACTGGAATCAAATCACGAGAGCTGAAATCTCATGAACACTGGCACGATCAAGGAGGTAGCATATAAGAGATGCCACCAATCTGGAAGGTCTTCTACATAAACCTCTATGAGTACATGTCCTACTATGTGAATAGAGGTGTCAAGGTCGAACATAGTAGTCCATCATCTGATTACCGGTCATTGATGTATACCGTTAACAGACGCGAGATCACCCACCGATAATGAAAATGGGACTCAAGGTACTAGATTGCAAACTAACAAGTGTGAATAAATGTGTTGAGGTTGAACACTTGAGAGGATCCATAGATCAGGGGACATTGATGTATTCACAAAGACTGTCGATGGCGAGAGAACCTGCCACTGATGACTGCAAGTCTCAAGGCACTCAAAATGACTCTAGATTCCAATCCCAGAATAAATGATCTGAATTCGATGGGATGAAATCCGCTGGAAGGAGGTAATTAAGGCATCCCCTATCATCCAACATGAGGTACTTGGCAAAGTTGTATAATGTGGAAGGACTCGATCATAAGGTGCACGAACCTGTAACTATACTGGGAATGGCTGACCTGCAAAGTCAAGATAATTAAGGAATGGCCGACTCAGGTTTCAAATTCCTTAGAACAAGAGCATAATGGAAAATGGTGACTGAATAAAGGTAGCATAGACTCAATATACAAATTGGGACATCTTTGCGACACAGGAGGCATCGACAGAGGCTTCATAGGGACTGGAATCTTAACTAGTCGGTGGAGATAAACTCAGATAAATGAGTACAGCTCCTAAAGTCAAACTATAAACCCAACCAATGGATGTGATATACAGTGCTCTATTCGAAGGTGACACGACTCGACAGCTACCAAAGATAACATCTTTCCTTGTCCAGATTTTTGGTTTTTTGAATTTTTTGGACTTTTTCAAATATTTAAAAAGCTTGAAAAAGAATAAAATTGATTTATAGTTACAGACTAGGAGGAGACGAGTGTCATAGGGGCAAACAAACTAGTTCCAAGCAGTGGAACATACCTATTCTCAATGAAAGGACACATGTGTAGGATATCGACACTCGGGGGAAAATCCCCTCCCGAGAAAAAGGGAATCAAGCTGCAAAGGATATATAAAATGGCTTTGCATGGCTAGACATAAGACAAGCTCGAGCTATATGTCTGAAACGCAATGCCAGGGGAGCCGACATAAAGCTCAATAAGGTAGGCAAAACTCATGATAATGCAATTACAACTTGACATAGGGGAGTCCTGAGGGAAATAGGCCAGCAAAAAGATAAAGAGGAGTATGAGGCTCTTGCAAAATGTCATGGCAGTACTATACAATGGATTCCCACACCCTAAAGTACAAAACGTCAGCATGGGCACCAAATGCAAAGAAGGCACTAACTAGGGTACCCATGTAAGGTCAAGCTCTACCACTCATAGCATGCCACTTCTAAAATAACAAGAAGGTTCCGTGACATAATAGAGTGGGTTCGTACCTAAGGCTATGATGAAATGGTCATAAGGTCATGCAAAATGAAAATGGTTATAAAACCTAACCTATATGCCAATTTAGACATGATACCTGACATCGACATGAATGGGTCAATCCAACGGCTGAAACGACACTCAAAAAGGTCTCCTACATCATGAATTAGGTCAAAAATGGTCTAAAATGATTAGAAATAGTCCAAACTATAGAAAAGGGGGTAAAAATTTTCAAAAATTTGAAAAATTTCTATAAATAGTAAACAATTCAAAACATTATAAAACATTTGAAATTTTTACCCAATTGAGCTCAGATTTTCAATAGCGAATTCCAGGAGATTCAGCTGGCAAAGTCCACTACAATTTCTTCCAGGTACTTACCCATGCTCTTGTCTTCCATTTTGATTCAATTTTTATCAAATTCCATGGTCATTTGAGGTTTCTAGGCCATACAAAAAATGGCGCTGCATCCCACGTAGAAATTGAGGGTTTTTCCGCATATAGGGCTAGATATACACAGAAAATGCCCTCACAGTTGCGTACATATGCGGCTATGCATGAGGTTCTTGAAGTATTCTAATGGGAAAACTTGCAATTTTTTATGTAGGATGGTCCTAGAATGGAGAGAGCATGAACATGGTGATGTAGAGGAGGTAGTAAGGGCTGATCTAATGGCTCAACAAGCGCTGCGTGCATGTGGACTCTACAAGTTTTGGTGTCTTGGTGGCATGAGGGCCAAACCAAGACTATTGCAGATGCTGGTGTATTATTGGGATCCAGACTCTAAGTCCTTCTAGATAGATGGGATGTCCCTCACTATAGAGGTGGAGGACATATACTTCATTACTGGACTTTCCTGATGGGGGGAAGTAGTGAACCTTCGTTCTCGCGGTGGGCCTGGAGGTGGCCTGACTATCGATGAGTACATTGCGGTGTACTACTATCCAGACATAGAGAAGGTGGGGAGTCAGATCCCAACCAACTCCATACAGGTACTAGGCCTAAAGGCCATACTATTGACATTGGTTAGGATAGCAGGCTTGGCTTCACTCCACTAGGCCTCACGGCCTCTGATGTTCTATGCAGTGGAGTGCATGAGACCCACGATCTATGACTGGAGCACCACACTACTGAGCAACATGAAACATTAGCTCAGTGAGTGTAAGGCGGGTAGAGTGTGAAACTTCAGGTTTAGCAGCATATTGAGCATGTTTTTCTTTGAGCGTGTTCCAGGATTGAGCCCTAGAGTTGACGTTCCTCTTCACGGTGTTCAAGATCCGGCCCAACAGTGTTGGGTAGATGCGATGCGCAGACTAGGGGGAGGTAGGGTGTCCAACCCCTATCCAGCTGATTTCTTTCCATGGTGGCGAGGACAGGTAGTTTCCATCGATGACTACCCCTGTGCGAGGATAGACTTTCGGGGGGACCCGAACATGCCGCTACCACCAGGATCAACATGTGGTGACATAGGTAACGAATCTCAACCCTCTCTTTTAATTTTTGAGTTATTTAATTTTTGTGTGTGTTTTTTTATTATATGGAATCAAAAGACATATTTTTGGGTGACAATACATAGTGACATCTACCATTTGCATGCAGATGTGGGACCACAGTGGCTTGAAGGATTCCCCCATACAGACAGAGGGGAAGAGGAGATGATATCATGGGTGTGGATGTGGAGCGGACACTCCAGAGCATTCATAACAAATTTGTTAGGCTTACACATAGATTTCCCATTGCACAATTCGAGGACTTTCCTGAGGCTATGCAGCGCCAGGTGGTGGGTGTACCACGAGCATGGGTGCGATTATTCCAACGGCTAGCTAGAGTCGTAGTGACCTTCCATGATCACAACCCCCCTCCTCCTCCACAGGCTTAGATACCTGGGAGTTATACATTATGTACTACCATGTATTATATCTTGCTGGCTCGAGTGCCCCATTTTTGTATCATGACACTATGTGTTACCACATTTTGGATGTTATATAAAAATTTTATGGTGATCGGTTTATTTATTTACATGTGTAAAAATTTGTGTTTGTGATGAATTTATGGTGTATGAAACAAATGGCAATCTAACACGTAGTTAGCATATGAGTTAGCAACTTGATTATTAATTCTTGGAATATGTATGTATGTTATATTGTCAAATTGTCATTCTAATAATCTCACACGTAAGAATCTTCTTAATACCATCGGATCTCTAACATGGTACAAACCATTAAGCTGTGACACTACTAACTCCAAATCAATACGTAACTCAAGAGAGAGAACACCATGTGAAATGGCATCCCGTAGAAGCTCAATAACGGCACGATATTGAGCAACATTGTTTGAAGATGGTCGTAGACATATGCCTCCTAAAGACGGTACCTGACCCATAGGAGTATAAATCACCCAAGCAGCAGAGGCTAAGTGTTGAGTGAGATGGATCGCACCATCCGTGAATCCTATGTAGGTGGAAGATTCCATTGACATCTGCCAAAAAAAACGGAAACTAATCACAAACCCGATCACTATAAGAAAAAGACCTAACTATGCAAAACTGTACAATAATATACAATAACCAGCCTTGGCTGAAAATCATGCATAGTACTTCTTGAGATAGAGCCCATTTCTAGGCTCCGCCAAGTCCATTGCCTCATAATCCACTAACTCATAAGCGCCCTTCTCTAACACACGTTTGATGACGTAAGGACCATACCACATGGGGTTAAACTTTCCTGCCCCCAAGGGTTCTTTCGGTTGATCCCAAAAAAGGACCATGTCACCCTCACTAAACCTCCTTGGATGGACAGACTTATTGTACCAGACCTTTATGCGACGTTTATTTATTTCTAGAGCCACCAGGGCATCTCAATGCTGCTGATCAAGTTTCTCAAGGTGGACCAAACGCTCCTCCAATGGTGAAGTGTCTGGTAAGAGTTCTATAGCTAGCTTCAAAGAAGGAATATTTCATTCAACCGACAATATCGAGTCCACTTGATGTACAAGTTGATATGGAGAAAAACCCGTGGTAGTCTTAACAGTGGTTCTATACTTCCACAAAGCAGGATATAACATGATGTGCCAATTATTCTTGCTATGCACAATGGTTCATTGGAGAATGGATTTGATTGATTTATTCACTGCTTCTACCTATCCATTCGCTTGAGAGTAGTAAGAGGAGGAATGCTCTTGTTTGTACCCTAAATTTGATGCCAACTCTTCCATCATACGATTCTGAAAGTGTGAGCCATGGTCAGTGACAAGCTCTTTCGGAATTCCAAACCAAGTAATAATCTGGTTGAACATGAAGTGCGAGGCTATCTCACTGTTGGATTTAACTGTAGGCATAGCCTTAGCCCATTTCGTGAAGTAATCAACAACCACTATGATATGATGATGCCCCCTAGCTGAAGCTGGGTTGCAATCCATAAAATCAAGACCCCACTTAGTGAAGGGACCGGCGATGATGATGGGATGTAACGGGGCAGGTTTCGAGTGCATATTACGTGCAAACACCTGGCAAGGGTGGCACCTCTTGACCGCATCTACACAATCCTTAAAGATCAACGGCCAGAAATAACCTGCTCTTAATATTTTTTGGGCTGTAGAAAGCCCAGATAAATGACCACCACATGCCCCTCCATGGAAATCATTCAGCACTACCTCAGCCTCTTCATGAGTTAAACAACAATGTAAAATGGAATATACCCCATGGCAGTACAAAGTGTTATCCACTATGAGGTAATTCTTAGACACGTGACGTAATCGTCATCGTTCATCCCGTGAGAGGTGAGTAGGGACCTTCAATGTTTGTAAATATATAATGATATCCCCATAACATGGGTCTAAATTTGGGATTAAGAAGATTTGTTCATCGACAAACGTATCTTCACAAACCAACTCCTAGGCCTCACTTGGTAAATCCAATATAAGCTCTGCAAAAATTAATGATTTCTTTGATTTTGCCGAAACAAACTTGAGATCAAATTCCTACAGGATGACAATCCATTTATTATAATTTCCCCCAATCATCCTTCGAGTGAGAATGAATTGAAATGGATTGACATGGGCTACAACCAAGGTCTGGTGAAGGAGAATATAATGTCTCAACTGTTGAACCGCATGTACGATAGCTAAAGCAAGCTTCTCAACATGATAATAACGAATCTCTACATCAATAAGGTTCTGGCTCAGATAGTATATGACATGCTCTTGGAGCTCCTCATCCTATTGAACCAAAACCATACCAATCGTCTCCATGGACACAGCCACATAAAGTAAAAAATCACGACTATAGTCTACAGGACTAATCACCGGGGCCGATGCTAGGGCTCGCTTGATCACATCAAAGGACTCCTGGGCTCGCTCATCCCAGCAAAAGGTGGTGTCCTTCTTCAGAAGATGCATGAAGCCTCTAGTCAAGTTGGAAAAATTGACAACAAATCTCCGTAAGAAGTTTTCCATGCCTTGCAAACATTGAAGATGATGAATATTTTTTGGGGGAGACAACTAAAGTATTGCCTCAACCTTCAAAGGGTCGACTCTTATACCCTCTTTAGAAACAATGAATCCTAACAAGCAACCTGAGTTCACACAAAAGATGCACTTGTGAGGATTTAACCTAACCAAATAATGGCGGCATCTTTCAAATACCAATCTCAAGTGATAGGAATGACGCATTCTCATACGAGAATGAGCAGCAAGGTCATCCAAAAATACTTCGATAATCGACTTGAGATCGTGGAAGATCAAGTTCATTGCCTGCCGAAAAGTAGCTCCAGCGTTCTTAAGGCTGGAAGGAATTTTCCGATATGCAAAAGTTCCCCAAGGACAAATAAATGCAGTCTTATGTTGGTCCTCGGGTTTAATTTGTATCTGATTATATCCGAAAAATACATCCATAAAGGAAAAAACCTCGCTACCTGCACACTAATCCAAAATATGATCAATAAATGGTGTGGGGAAATTGTCCTTAGGACAGGCATGATTCAAATCACAGAAATCGGTACATATGCGGATCGCTCCCTGCTTCTTATCCACCAGAACGAGGTTTGAAACCCACTTCGTTAAGGGAACAGGATAGATAAAACCAGATTTCAACAGTTTCTCTATCTCTGCCTTAATCGCGGGTGCTTTCCTAGGAATCACCACACGCAAGCGTTGTCGAACAGGCTTAGCATTGGGATAATTCTTAATCTCATGTTCGATAATACGAGGGTCGATTCTTGGTATTTCATCGTAAGACCAAGCAAAGATGTCACGAAATTATTTAAACAGCTTGGTGTATTCTTGAATCTCATCATGGGAACATTCTGCCCCAATATAGACATTCTCTATCCTGCCAGGATCACGAGAGATATTGATAAGAATCGTTGAAGATATGTTTGCCATGTTTCCATCAGCCATAGGACCAGGAGAGCTTAATGGAATCATAGGACTACTAACTCTCTCACTAAGAACCACCCTACAATCCTCATGCTCCAAGCGGTCAATCTCAGGAAGAAAGTAATATCTATGATGTAGTTCCCCCCATGGTGGCTCAACTTCCAACATGGCCTCAATAATCGCTTCATCTGAAGGGAAAACAGTATCAAGGCAGTGGTGCACATGAGAAGACTGTACTACCCATACCGGCAGCACATAAGGGTCCTCCTCCTCCATCCGCGAAGAGGAAGGACTGGGCTCTGCAACACACTCAAGATTAGCTTGATAAGCTATCATAGTTGCAGGCAACGACACATCCGTCACGATGGGCTCACTCGAAGTACTCGGTGTAGGAAGAATCCAAGGATATTCCATATGACTCATGCGAAAAGACACCGATCTCATAGATGTCAAAGCCTCACTGGAACTAGATGCTATCATAAGGATCGGTGCAGGACAACTAAAGCTTCCCATGAGGGATGGATACATGCCTACACCCACACTCCCAGTTTCCGGCTGAGAGTGTTCAACGATCGGCATCAAAGCTCCCAAAGATGCGGTAACAGACGGATTCTTGAATGACATTTGATCAATCATGACTATCTTCCCGTTGAATGGAAAGCATACAACGTGAAATAGGGAAGAAGCAATGGCTTGCATACTATACATCCAATTCCTACCCAGCAAGAGATTGTAGTCAAGGGGAGCATCAACCACCTCAACCTCTATCGTAACAGTCTTCCCTCCCAAACGAACCTTAAGGGAAGGAAGGATCCCGTGTGGCCTAAACGATCTCCCATCGAACGCAGTTAACATGGTCACTGATTTAGATAGCTCAGGGGATCCCAAACCCTTCCAACATGATATAGACATCACAGAAGTGGCAGCACCTTCGTCAATCACAGTGCGCTTGACGGTCATGTTAAGACATTCTACGTGAATCAAAAGAGACACATAGTAAGGCAAGCGAGGCTGAAGTCCTGCGGTTTCAAATTTAATCATGGAGGAAGAATTATCATCATTCACACCCAGGGAAAAAATCAAAGCCTTCCTTTGCGAAGGACAACTCTGAAGCACTTCTAATGTAAACATCGCACAAGGAGTGTGGCCCAAATCCTCGACAACTGAATAGTTATGGGCGGCTCAGGCATTAGGATTGTGCCCCAAACGCTTAATGACTCCCTTAGGAATGCGAGGTGTAGCTTCAGGTTTATCCATAGTTTTCTCAATATGCAAAGCAGACCCTGGTGGATGAGGTTCCTTTCCTAGGCTGGGTTGTGACGAACCATAGTCCTTTGCATGGGTCACAACTTTCACAGCACGTACCATGTTAATGCACCCACGACCACTACCCTTCGATGGATCTTGATCACCACCAGACTGATCATGGGTCCTCGAGTTCATATTTTGATTGTGAGGTAAAGGGTTAGTTAGCATAGCTGGGCCCTGTGCCAAGAATCTCGAGGCTTCATCAATATGAGGGCACAAGTAAGTGAGGTGATCGTCCTTACACAACTTGCAAGGGAATTTAACCTTACGTTTAGCTTACTTTTCCCCCCCAGCATTATGGGAATTCTTGTCATTATTATTAGCATTCTCATTCCTATTCCCACCCTTACGATTATTATTACTCTTCTTTTTATTCCGTTCGGGCTGCTGGTTACCCTTCTGGTCCGACAATTGCATCGAAAGTACACTCACCGTTTAGGTAGGTTGAGACGAAGCTATGGCTTGTCCCAAAGCAGATTGGTTGATTGACAATTGACTAGCTTGTTTTGCAACCAAATCTGCAGGTTTAGCACTCGCACAACCAACAATGACATCATCATGTGGTCCAGGTTTAACTTTGGGGTCGAAACTAGAACGCAGAGCATTGGGAATGATCTCATATAACAAATCGGACTGAGCATAAATCAAATCCAGTTCCTGTGCCCTAAAAATGGCTTGTTCCTCATTTTGCACTCTGGATGTAGAAACATCCTTTGCTATATACGACAATAATGACTTAAGGAACCATTTGAGGAGGAATTCTAGCGGTATAAAGGCTTTAATTAACCTCTTCCATCTATGCCACTCTTGGATATGATCCGAGATATGTCTGGCTTTATCTTGCCAAAATGTCGACAAGAGTTCAGTACCAACTTCATAATGCACTGGTAGCTAGAAGTGGTTAAGAAAAGTCATCGCTAGGTCATTGAACAAAGCGAATGCCCCCCTAGGTAGCTCTATATACCATTTCGTGGCAGGACCTGTAAGGGTGTGTTGAAACAGCCTTAAACGGATGGAGTCTTGTTGTAAGGAATTTGAAGAGCACCATAAGTGAAAGGTAGTAACATGTTCACTTGGATCCTTTCCTGTTTTGCCCTCAAATTTGGGTATGTCCGAGGGAAGCTTAGTAGGGACAGCCGGCCAAGCCGGGTCATGAGCTACCAGGTCGTTCGTTAATCTTGACAAGTCAGGAAGATTCAGCATTGCGAGGAAAGGGAGCCTAGGATGATGAGGTCGATGGACCGCTCCCTGATAGTTCTGATTCACATAGGTTCGATAACCACCATGGCCTTGGCCATAGTGCCCTCCTCCCATTTGACCCATATAGGGTGGCATGGAAGCCCCATAGTGTGGTGTACCTTGACTATTAGGAGCTACAAAGTCGTAATTTGGAGAGTAAGCAGGTTGTCGATACCCGTCCCCATAAGGTGAAGAACCCTGTCCATACTGCATCCAATAATAAGGTCTATAAGTCATCACATGAGATGCCCCATGAGACACTCCTTAAGTAGGAACATACGCTCTAGAAGTAGGAATATACATTCCAGAAGTAGGAATGTGACCTCTAGAAGTATGAACATGACCTCCCAAAACAACGGGCAGTGCATGAAGCTGAGACACAACTGATGTAGTAACCACAGTACAGACATAACTTGTAGCAACGTTCCAGCCTGAAGGACCACGTGAATGAGGTGGAGGGTGAACATTCGAAGAACTAGGGACAGAGGACAAAGGGATCTGTGTAATTAAGTACGTACTATTCCTTATAGTCACTCATCTCGGATATGGTATCCTAATAGGATCACTAACCCTAGACCTAGGAGGAATATGTGATGTAGCTTCCACCACCAAGATGGAAGGTGCAATGTGACTAGTGCTCCCAAACCTCTCCGCATGGTAAGGAATGAGAGTGCCCCCAGGCATAGTGTTAGGCTCGAACTCAGATTCGACATGAAATTCCAAATCATGTGTGGGAAAACCAGACATAACATAACTACCATAACTAGTGCTCATGGGTTCAAAATGAGTCTCGTCATCCTCCGGCATTCCATACCGGTGATGCATCAATGGGAAATCAACCCTAGAGTAAGTAGGTCTCTCATGAAATGTTCCTATCTCAAAAATCACAGGACCTAACTCAGTCAAGTCGGGTGAAGGATCATAGGTAGGAGTAAACTCCCCATCTTCCACATGAATGGGAGAAGGACAGTTTAGGAATACCTTCTATATGCTCTCCCATGGTGTGTGAATCAATGTGCGAAGTAGTCCGCCTGGACTATCTATTTCTCTCTCCCAAAGGAGGAGGAGATGTATAAGGTGGAAGTCCTACTAAACGACAAGAATGGCGAGGAGCCGCACCCAAATCCACAATGACTCAAAAAATAGAAAGGACTCTCTATCTATGCAAACCCTAGGCAAGCTAACGTGCATAGAGCAATCACCAATAAAATCTAAAGCCAAATACAAGCAATCAAGGGTAGGATAAGTGAGCTCCCAAATGAAGCAGGTATTTCTCACCTAAGAGAGGCTTGAGACTCCCATACACAATAAGCAAAGATACGCAACCAATTATTGTGGTCCTCAGCTTCAACACGAAAAGTGACTGTGTTGTCCGACCCCAACCTGGCTGGGACACCTGCAGAATAACCCCTACAAATTTCCCCCTCGATATCCTAGGTAAGGCCACTAAGGTCACCTCAATATAATCAATGCTCAAGTGGACAGTCACAGGTGCAATTGACCATATGGGCAAGGTAGCAAAGCCTGAAACTCTCGAAAGAGCCCCCAGATATGAATACAATCCTATAAATATCTCTGGTGCTACTTAGTTATGACTAGGGGTCATCCCAATCAATAACCACTCACACTGCCTCGTGCTTAACTCCCTTTTGAGAGGAGGATCCTCAGAAACACTGGTTATACCAAGGATTTCACACACTCACCTGGACAGACACATGCATGTTGTTGTTTAGTGGTCTTGGAGAATTTACTCACAATGAACTATTCCAAGACCCTAAAACCTAATCTTGTTGGTGAACCCTACAAAATAAAATAGTGTAGTTCATTTTAATTCAGCGTTGATTTTAATTGGATTTATTACTCAAAAGAGGGATATGGTTGTGCAACTAATGGTGTTATGAAACAACATGAAGTAAAATTCACACCTAACAATCAATGCAAATGCATTGTGTCCATGAAAATAGGGTATGCTACTACGTGAAATGCACAATTTTATTCAAATGATAAATGCAATTTTTCCTATATGAAATCCTAACTAATACTCCAAAGCAAATCTAGTGCAAGTATTATGCAAAATGCAAAATGCAATGCATGATGATAAGCAAATATTTTTGGATTTTTTGAAATAAAATGAGATATAAAAAGCAAAAGAATGATTTTGCAACCCCCAGACTCTGCAAGCACACTCAAGCAGCACTCAAGCAAAGCACTAAGGTAAAAGAAATCTAATGCACTAATCCCAAAACAAAAAATAAAAAATGCAATGACAAGAACATTCTTAAAAAGGAAATTTACCCTAAAAAAAACGTCTCTGGTCAGAAACAGAGGTGTATACAGACTCTGGCAGTATCAAAGGAGACTCAGCAATCATCAAACTTCACCCGGAAACCATTTAACTTCCTCTAAAAGGAAAAACTAAGTGCATACGTGACTGTTCGCAGTAAACCCACGTGTATACGCGATTGTGAGTTCAAAACTCGCGTACAGGAAGAAAAGTGCATAAAAATGAAGGCAAACAGACAAGCTGAGACAAACTTCACACCAATCAGACACTACCAGGAAAACATGCCCCCAGACCTGACATAGAAACAAGAGAGAAAGAGCAATTCAAAGTCATTGAATGCCGATAGAAAACTCCCAAAGGACAACTACTAGGAACTCCCCAGCGGAGTCGCCAATTCTATTACGGAGAGAAATTCCTATGGCTTGGGGTACCACAACAGACAGCTTGACTTCAAAAATCAATCCTTTCCAATATGCAATAGAAATTAAATATCTAACACTAAAGGATCAGACCTCATACCTTATTCCAGATGGTTGAAGTAGATCCTCGTTGAGCTTTCCAACTTCAGCTTGAATTGATAGATTACTTCCTCAACAACAAGTAAAAAATACAAGCATACTATATATATATTGGTGTTAGATCTATTCTAGCATATGTAATCAACAATGTATAAGCATTTGAAAACGTCCCATGGATAAAATACTCATTCAAACATACATTATTGGACAGTAAAAGATATTTCTATTAATATAAAATCATAGATTACAATGGATACAACCTCTGTCGGCACATCTGTGAATTGAAGAAACTGAATCCCCCACTTGGGCCTCCACCACCTCAATCCTCCATCTCTCGGTAGCAAGCTCACAAGCAAAAGGCAAGCTTGGGAAGAACACAAAAGTGCTCCAAGGGACAAAGGGATGCAGACTCAAGCATAAGTTCCGACAACAATGGACTATAGTTTCTTTGCTCTCAATTCTCTCATATGCCTTCAATGTACCATAGAGTTCCTTATATAGCTTTTCAAAGGGGTAACGAAAGGTCGAATCTGAGCGATCTCAAGGCATAGGGAAGGCCAGGATTCAAGTGAGTTATATCCATGTCAAGGAAAACTCCAAAAGGATTTGGATTATGCACACATCCCGATGTACGGGGTTTTAGGGGTCAAACCCGCGTATATACACAATTAAGGGTTTAAAAGTCGCATGTATCATTTTTCACATGTTTTTAGGGATGGTCAAGGAAACATCAAAGGACAAAAGATGGTCCAAGGGGTCTAAGGAGTCTACAGAGGGACAGGGGAAAGGCCATACAAGTGTGATTCACCTGGAGTGGTAAAATCAGCTATAACAATGCCAATCATAATATCATCCAGACCTTCAGCTTCTGGGAAATACTAAATGGTGACTCTGCAGACTTCTTCCAGGACTCCTGGAATTAGCTCAGCTAGCTAAAAGAACACCATGATCTCCCGATTCTAAGGGACAAACTCTACAATGGAAATTTTGACAAGGTCAGCACATTATGGGAGGATACAAACCAAGAAGATCATTATAGGACCTGGAAAAGCAAAGACTTGTGGTAGGAAATGAGCCTCAATGAGGATTTAGAAGCATTCTGGGATGACCACCAATCACGAAAAATAAGAATCAACAAGAGTGAGGACAAGATCGGGTGGGGTTTCTCATAGTTGGGACTCTACAACTTGAAAGAAGCCACCAACTCTCTTCTGGCTCCAATGGAAGAGGACGGAGACAATAAATGGAGGAAGATCTGGCAAGCAAACCTTTAGCCAAAACTATCTACCTTCTTATGGCTCCTTCTCTGCAATCGAGTGCTGTCAGGGAGATCAAAAAGAGGAAGCATAGGCCCGCATTGGTGTTGCATGTGCCAAATGCATGAAGAAACAAATAACCATATACTAGACCAATGCAACTTTGCTGGAAAGATATGGAAGGAAGGGGAAAGGATATTTAGGAAAAAGGTAAAGCAAAATTGATGTCCTGATCTCACCATGGCCCAATGGCAACATCAACCTTTTTCTGGTAAAATCCTTAATCGAATTTGGGAACTCTTCCTAGGGTTTGTAGTATGGGAAGTGTGGATAGAAAGGAACAATAGGGTTTTCAAAGACAAAGCTAAAACTGAGGAGGTTTGGGACACTCTCAAGACTCACATTCAAGAAATTCTTAAGTTGACTTGCTAGAAGGACCAAGACTTAACAACCAACAACAATGAAATGCAAATACTCCAGGATTTGGGGTCTTCGTGCCATCCCGTTCTACACAATGTGGGAGGAGTGTATGCTTCTCGATAGGAACCTCCACCAATAATGTGGTTGAATTGGAGGGTATGCTTCTCGGCATGGACTGGGATATTAAATAAAGGTGGCTCCCACTAATATTATAAGGGGACTCCCTTCTCATCATCAACATGGCTAGAAGGTTACAAGCAAAATCTATAGTAAGCAAAATATCCAAGAATTGGCATCTGGAGTGCAAGCTTAGAGTGCTAAATGACATCCTCGATGGTCATCCAGCTGTCGTCTTTCAACATGTGAACAAACCTGTGGATTCCATTGCCAACAAAGGGGTCTTGGCTAGTACCACCTTTCTTAATCATAATTAGCATGATCTATAGGCCTCTGGAGATCGCAATCACTGGAGAATTTTGGCTTCTCAGGATCTACACAACCTGAATGCAGGTGACAGGTGGCATACCCACATGAAAAAATTCGGTGAGGATGATTCAAACACCGAGAAAACGATGGTGGATGAGGTCTTGATAACTATGCAAGGGATGGTGGAGGAGATCATGAGTACAGAACAAGGGAGGACACTTGGCCGACATGTGGGGAATGATGCCTATCAAATCCACCCACAAGAACCAAGTGAAAAGGGTGTACTAAATAATGAAAGGGAGATCCACCACCCTCGGTTATGATACGGCCGAGAAACGACGGTCTGTGAGCAGCATGAACTCACCTCACGCCATGGATAGGCATATGCAAAAGGAGCTGAGCAAATCTGCAGGTGATCCAACCACGAGATCTTGGACCCAGGTCTGCATATCTCACCTCTAATGCTAGGTTCTGATTCATTACTTAATCTTGGACTTGAAGACTATTCTTGAGCCAACAATTGTTTTTTTAATTATAGAAATGCATAAATCGACCTCTGCACAGTTTGTGATCCTAGCTACATGTCATTATTTATATTTGCATGACATCGAATTTTGTTTATAGTTGTCATGAGTCCATGATATTCATGCAAGAAATGAAGTCGTATAGAGGAGGAATCATCAAACCGACCTTTTGAATTTCATTTTGACGGAAAAAGAGTGGACATTAGTAGCAAGGTTCACATAGCTAGTGGGCACAAAGTTTTGAGCTCATTTAGGGCCTAGTAGTAGACCAGTAGTTCTTTTTTGTTATACTCGTAGTTGTTGACACATTGTCACACTTTAGATTGCAGCCCCAAGTGACTCGGGAGTCAGAGTCACATCTCGATGGCTAGTGCCTTGTAGTCATCAATGATTACTGGTCATCTTGCACAACTAAATAGTGAGTGCATGACATGAGTGAGTGAGTGATTATAATTTATCATATTTCCAATATTTTGAATGACGAGTTAAACTTTATAGCATAATAATTTCAATGTCTTGAGAAATTTATATTGATGGGTAATTTCAAATGGTGCCCTTCTTTTGAAATGTTGATATAAATTATGCCCTTCTTAATTGGAAGGGTAAAATTCAAATTTTGAATTTTTTTTGAAGGGCAATTTTAACTTTACACTTCTAGGAAGGGGTAGAACCATTTGGAAGGGCTGGGAAGGGTTCAATTTTGAACGTTGCTTGGCATTTTTTCACTTTCCCCCTACTTTATAACTATAATATTTTACTCCCTCGCTAGCGGGATCTACTTCTTATTAGGTATAACCAACTTGGATAGAGATAAGCTTATCAATTCATTCAATGAAAGAAGGGCGAGGTGTATTGGAAGAGAAACCTGATGAAGTTAAGGGTCTAGTGCAAAAGGTGGTTTGAAGAGGAAAGAGTCGGTGCACGTTAATCTTGGGAAGCGGGTGATAAAATGTGTTAAGCATAATAAGTAGCATAAAAATTGTAAAATGATTTATTTGAGTTTTCGAAAACCGTTGGTGCCATTTACAAACTTTTGAATTTCGATAGTATTGTAAAATGATTTATTTGAGTTTGGAAGGGATTTGAGCTATTCGAATATGCTATCAAACATGGGATCCAAAATATGTTTTCACGTTTAATAGCTATAAAGCATTATTTAGTGCTAACGGGTCCATGGGGTAAGCTAGGCTTGGAAATAAATTCTAACCAATATTGATGGTTGATTGGTATTCATTGAGTCTTGGTATTGGCACTCTTTAGAATCATTTTTCCCTAATTTCATGAGACTAGCTAGTCAAAGAGTCTGAAACTGGGTCAAATGTTGTCGGATTTGGTTCTTTCCAAGTCTAGCATCCATTCCATTCATCATTGGTTATAGTTTATTTAAAGTAAAATTCTATTCTAAATAAAATATCACAACTTCGACTCTATATTTAAGATGTATTTGCACATTTCAAATAATACAAGACCTCTAGCTAAACTTGCATTGGAACTGTCTCAATGCACTTGATTCCATTGGTGACCCTCATAAAAAAACCAATATCCAAACCTTGCATGCAACCTATCGTGAACCAATGAAGATAAAAAAGAAAATTTCCTCATTGCAAACAACTCTAAATCTCATTGTTACAACTTTAGGGATGTTTCCCCCTAATAGTTATACAAACAAAACCTTAGCATTAATGCATCATCTTGTTGCCACTCATGCAGTTGCTCCCCACCCCAAAATTGAGGGCACGCAAAGAGTTTTGCAAAAAATATCAATGATTTCATTGATTTTTAGAGGCCTATACAAATGAAGGATCCTCAACAAATCGTAATGTTCATTGCATTATGAATAAAAGCAATGCTAACAGTGTGAATAGTTTTTTAACAAAAGCTAATCCTTCCCTAGCAAATAATCAAAATGGTATTGATGACATTGCTTTGGAATATTAGTGTCGATTGCACTAGGTACCACAAAGCAAGAAGCAATTTTCACAATTTAGAAATGTCGAGTTGTTTCAAAAGAAAAAATAAATGATAGTGCGAATGTTGTAAACCCTTGACCTAATGATTCAAGCTCACCCCTCGCAACTGTTATGGTCTTGTGGGATAATTCTCTTTTTGCAAGCATGGAGGTTTATGAAGAATAAAGGGGAGATGAAGGAGAGAAAGAAAATAAATCTTGTGTAAATCCATTCTTAACAAAATGTGTAAATCATTATCTTTATACCCACAAACTTCAAAACGCCACAAACACAGTTCCTATAAAACTCTACAATAATGCCAAGAAGAGTAAATATGAGTATAATAAAGGCAATGTTTGTCTCCTTAACACCCTCTTGTTGATGTACACAACCACCCATTTGGATTGAAAAACCCAACTCTACACTTAAATGTACATGGAAATCACTGTTCAAAATAGTCATTTTATTATGGGCTTAGCAAATGTTATTTTTGTTTCAATTTATTTTAACCACATGTGTTCCCATTTTTTATTATGCATTTAGTAATGTAATTTCAATGATTGTTTAGTTAATATTATTCACACTATTGGATAATTCTATGAACTTTACTATAGTAATTTTCCATCTTGCACTAATGAACAATGTTGATGACGTAGACAACTTAGTTTATCATCAACATTTTTCCAATTAATGTGGCTATCTATATACAATAGCTAATATTTTGTCATAAATTTACCACATCCAACCTATCATTGAAATGTTGTCGAGGACAAGTTCCATTAAGGTCACTCAAAATTCCATTAAGGTCACTCAAATGCTATTAAGGTCACTCAAATTTTGTCGAGGACAAGTGAATGTTAACGTCAAGTACACCATACATTGCATCATCATCATCATTGACATCGTTGTCATCAACATCAAGATTAATAAGTGCATCATCAACAATGTCATGGTCATCATTGTCCTCATCAACAAATACATCATCAATGATATGGTCACTCATATGCCATTATGGTTCATCATTAGTCATCACCATTTTGATCCATGTCATGTTGTTACAATCACTCAAATGCGATTAAGGTCACTAAAATTTTGTCAACAACAACTAAATGTCATTACAACCATTTACGTGATATTAATATGTCTCTCACATGTCATTATGAACATTTGAGTTCCATTAGGATCAGTTTGTATTGAGAAGTATTATGACATGCATCATCATCATGGGCATTGATGTTGTCATCATCATCATCATCAATGCCATATGGTACATCAACATCATCTTGATCATTATCCTCATCTTTAGCACTAAGTACATCATTAACAAAATCATCTCCATCATTGTCATTATGGTCACTCATATGCCATTAGTGTTCTTAATCACTCATCGCCATTAGGATTCATGTCATGTAATTGTTAAGGTCATTTATATGTCGTTATAGTCATTTTGATGTTAATAGGGTCGTTTAGATGTCAATATATAATTTTTGGTGCCATTAGAATCAATCAGAATCCAAAAGTGCTACCACATGCATAATCATCGTTGACATCCACATCGTCATCATCATCATACAATAAATCAACATCATTGTCATCGTTGTATTCATCATCAATATAATTGCAATAATACTAAGCAAGTAACCCTACTACCTCATAGGAATGGATGATATAGTCTTATACTTATCAAATCATATCCATACACTCCATCATAATTATTGTAATGCATCATCGTCATGTTGTTAGGGCCAATCAAATGCCATTAGGGTCTATAAAATGTGTTGGGGACACTCAAATGCCATTAGAGCATTTTAGGTGACACTAAGGCAATTTACCCCTCATAAGGATTAATCAATATCCAAAAGTGCCATGATTATGATCATTTAGGTGCCACTATTATAAATCAAGATCCAAAAGTACTATCACATAAATCATGATCATTGACATCGACACTGACGTTATGTCAGACGTTTTCCAAACACAATTCCTAGCTCTAAACCTAGGGAAATTCCTATTGTTATTCCAGACTTTTTTTGGAGGCTATTTTGGGAATTATATGGGATGCTTTTTTGGACACTAATTGGGACATTAATTAAGATTCTAATTATCATCCAAAATAGCGCCAACTTTTAAATTGGGACGCTAATTGGGATGCTACATGGGACGACAATTTGAATGCTAATTTGGATGCTACATGGGATGACAATTTGGATGCTAATTGGGATGCTAATTGGAATGCTAATGATTCATTCAAAATAGTGCCAACTTTTAACTTGGGATGCTAATTGGGATGCTACTTGGGATGCTAATTGGGATGCTACTTGGGACGCTAATTGGGACGCTATTTGGGACGATATTTGGGACGCTAATTAGTATCCCAAATAGCGCCAAATATTAAAAAAGGATGCAAATAACGCCATTAAAAGCGCCATCCCGTGGAAAAGCGTCCACTTTGTCCAAAAAATGATGAAAAATACACTAAATTTGATAGTGGACGCTAAAAAGGAAGCTAAAAGAGATGCTAATCACAGGGTTTTGTTGTAGTGTAAGGCTACTTGGACCAATATTCCCACACTTAGCCAATTTCCTAATTTTCACTAATTTGTCGTATTTCTCTAGAACGATGACATAATGCAAATGTGATTTCAACTTCATGCCACATCGTCATATATGCCATGCCATGCCATGCGTGCATCATCCTTAGTGCGGGCATCACTTAGCACCTTTACAACACTTGGCCATTTTTACTATCTTTAGTGTGCAAAATAAGATTTTTCTTCTATTTTTCCAGGTTGATATTTTCCTTATCTAGTCACCATAAGAAAAACCAAGAGCATGGATAGATATCCATTTCAACAATGAACAGGACCATTTCATCTGATGATTTTTATTATCAATAGAACACCCCCTTGCAAGCATTTCCAAGTGGTTTCTCAAACACTTTGTCTAACACTTAACCAATTCTCTTCAAACCCTAGGTCACCAAGGTGATTTCATTTTTCCTTCAAATTTGGCAAGTGAGATTCCCAATGGATATAGTTCAATAAGGTGGATCTAGAAGAACCACTTTCATCTTCTGTAGCTTCTTTCTCTCTCCTCAGCATGAATTTTTCTGGAGCAGTGCAAATATGGCTAAGAGGCTCTTTTAGCAGATTGATATCTTCTTCCTGAAAGACGTTTTGGTCAGGCTAATTATATGGTTGGATGCCCCATACAAGTCTCTAGAGATATACACGCTTAGGATATTTTTATCATCATCCTATGAGATGTGGAGGGAATTTCCCTAAGGCCGGTTAGGCATATTTTACCAATAATTACATACTTGGACATTTTTTTATCTTCTCCTAGGCTTGGTCTAATTTCCTTAAACCATAGTTTTGGCAGGTCCAGAAATTGTTCTTCAGGGTCTCTATGGGAAAACTAAGAACATGGTTGAGTAGAAAAAAACAGCCTACAATATCCCCATGTGGTGCTATCATTTTCATCAACAAACCATTTGTGGTGGGCATCCTCTTAAGGCTACTTGGACCAATATTCCCGCACTTAGTCAATTTCTTGATTTTCACTAATTTGTCGTATTTCTCCAGAACGATGTCATAATGCAAAAATGATTTCAACTTCATGCCACATCGTCATACATGCCATTCCATGCCATGCGTCCATCATCCTTAGTGTGGGCATCAACCTTAATGCAGGAATCACTTAGACCCTCTACAACACTTAGCCATTTTTTCCGTCTTTAGTATGCAAAATAATATTATTCTTTTATTTTGCGAGGTTGATATTTTCCTTATCTAGTCACCATAAGAAAAAACAAGAGCATGGCTAGATATCCATTTCAATAATGAACAACACCATATCATCTGATGATTTTTATCATCAATGGAACACCCCCTTGCGAGCATTTCCAAGTGGTCTCTCAAACTCTTTGTCTAACACTTAACTACTTCTCTTCAAACCCTAGGTCATTTCATTTTTCCTTAAAATTGGCAAGTGAGATTCCAAATGGGTAGAGGCCAACAAGGTGAATCCATCAAGACCACTTTCATCTTCTGGAGCTTCTTTCTCTCTCCTCGGTGGGCATTTTTCTAGAGCAGTGCAAATATGGTGGAGAGGCACTTTTGGTAGATTGCATCTTTGTACTGAAATATTTTTTGGTCCAAATAATTATACGGTTGGATGCACCATACAAGAATATAGAGATATACACTCTCATAATATTTTTATCATCGTCCTATGAGTTGTGGCTAGCATTTCCCTAAGGCCAATTAGGCAAATTTTACCAATAATTCCATACTTGGACAATTTTTTATCCTCTCCTAGTCTTGGTCTAATTTCCCTAAACAACAGTTTTTGCAGGTCTAATTTCCCTAAACTACAGTTTTTTCATGTTGCGTGTGCATTTGAGTAAAGATATCCAAAATTGAATTCCTTTAGTAAAATCCACGCACATGGCTGATTTCATTTTCCCATACCTCAACCTGTCATACACGTGTTGAATGTATTGAGTGTAAAATATGTCATATAATCATATAAACCTGTAAATGGTAGTTTTCTCTTTTCCCTACCTATCATATTCTGAAATTTCAACCGAGTGTCAAATACATCACTTAACAAACCATCAAATTCTATGATTTGATGAACCTAAATCGAGTTATAGTGCAATTTATTCAATATAGCATGAAATGATGATCTGTCAATTCATTTGTAGAATATATTTGAAGAATATTTCATATGTCAATTCATTTGTAGAATATATTACGAAGAATATATTTCATCATTTGTAGTTTCATACACACTTCTTAGTATGGGTTGCATATTAAACTCTCTTAGATATAGGAAAAATGCACATATGGATTACACGTTACACTTATATTACACATTAGAAACACATTAACTATATCAAAATATATGCATTGCCAATAAATACTAACAATTTATATTACAACAATATTAGTATGTACATAGACATCAAATGTACACCATATTATTTTAGAAATCTAGGCTGCTTGGGAGTAGTGATCAAATTTGAAGGGTGGGTCTTAATTTCAATTGGAAGGGAATTTTTTCTCTCATCCCTTCAGAGATGAAGGGAAACATAAATAATTTTCCTTTAATTGACAAGTATAAATTATCCAAACCTTTTCACCCAAAAAAATGCAAAAAACAAATATTGTTTTTCAGCGCTTGTTGTGAAAGCATACATGTATGTGATGGAGGGGCCTAATTCAACTGAATCCTTGCAACTCACTATATTTCTAAGTCTTGACACTCCTTTTAAATTGAACCAGAATACCAAAATAAGTTTATTAATGGCTAGATTTTAGAAAGTTATAGGTGTGTGTAATTAAGTGCTTGGGGCTCTAAAATTTGTTGTGTTCTGTACCAATACACGATTCACTAAATCGATAGTCATCGATAGGAAGTTAAATTATTTAATGAAAATAATTAATGTGTATAAACTCTATTCCTAAAACATTTTCCATGCTGATGCAGGCCACTACCCTCTTATTTGTCTTACCAGAAGGCGTGATAATGAGGAAGAAGACCCAAAATTATGGACTTCACCTTCAAAGAATGCCTTGCACTCACATTGGTAAGGACTCGTGATAAGAAGATCAAAAACATCCAACGTGTCAAATATCATTTGATACTGTTAATTAAAGACTTATAAGATAAATTTAATATAAGACTTATAGTTTTATCTTACTCTTTGCATCTTGACACATTTAATATTTTATGGTTGTCTTTGGGCCTTGAACCAAATCGTATTATAAGGTGAGGATGTGCAGGCATAATAATCCTTAGTTATGACTATGAGATGAGGATTAAAGAGAAGAGGATGTGAAGATAAGAGAAATTTATATGGATGAATATTTTCAAAAGTTACACTTCTTTTGAAATGTTGATATAAATTATGCCCTTCTTTATTGGAAGGGTAAAATTCAAATTTTAAATTTTTTTGAAGGACAATTTTAACTTTACACTTCTGGGAAGGGCTAGAACCCTTTGGAAGGGCTGTGAAGGGTTCAATTTCGAACGCTGCTTGGGAGTATTTTGCAACTCCTCCTTTCTAGAATAAAAAAATTCGCTATAGCTTCTCTTGCCTTTTCCATAACCCTCCAGTTCTACAGAACCTTTATCGGCCATATGTTTTAATTGTTTTCCTTTCTCTTTCACTTTGTTTGCAAGATTTATCACTTTTGTATGCAATCTATCTTTTTATTCTAGGAATTTCTTCAACATCTCTTCATTATTATTTTTCTTATTTGAGTGCTCACCTTCCTTTATTTTAAGATCATCATCTGTCCACTTCAGGTCAGATTGAAGTGCACTTAATTTTCTCTTGACCTATTGTACCTCCTTCTCTAGCTCTTGTGCCCTCAAATCACTATCAAATGGAGTATACAAAATTGCTTCTACCACAAGTTTATTCTACAAAGATTTAATTTGGGATTTCAAGTCTTGTATTTGACTATCACATCCCAAATGTAGTGATTTTCCCTTATCCAATAGTTTTTGGTGAAGGTCTCTAATTTAGGCCTCCTTCTCGTCTACCTTCTTCTTCAATGTTGGATATGATGAGCCAAATGTAAACTCTACAACATTAATTGTTGAAGTAGCTTCATTCAATGTCTTCTCTCGTTGTTGCAAGGACTTCTGAAACTGGAGTAAGCTCCCCATAGTTACATCACCTAGTTTTATACAACCAAAAAGTTTTGGTGTGATGGTCTTTTTAACCTCCACTTTGGATTCTTTTGTTGTGCTCACATTTTTACCCTTGATTGTTGATTCTTCTAGTGTGCAGACCTGTTTACCCTTGATTGTTGATTCTTCTGGTGTGCATACTTGCTTACCCTTGACTGTTGATTTTTTTGGTGTGTAGACCTATTTACCCTTGATTGTTGATTCTTATGGTGTGAAGACCTATTTACCCTTGACTGCTGATTCTTCTAGTGTGCAGACTTGTTTACCCTTGCCTATTGATTTTTTTCCTCTTCCAACACTTTTAGCCTCAAGAGTTGCTGAAATCCTTTCAATTCTCTTTTTTTGTAGCAACTCATTTTTTTTTAATTGTTTTATTCATTTTTTCCAATCTTGCTTCATATTCTGCAATCTCATTTTGTTGTTTAATGATCATTTCTCTCAATTATATTTGAAAATAAACCTTCAAACCTGCAATAAATGTTTCTTTCTGCTTCAATTCTTGCTAAAGTTCTACTTCCTTACCAAATACACTTTTCAGTGGTGGCATGTTCAAAACTTCAGGCCTGTTTTTCAGCTCATTTTCAATTCTCCCTATAGTTTCCTCATATTTTTCTTTTGATCTTGATACATGTCTTTCAGTCTGTCAAGGTCAGAAATTGATTCTAGTAAAACTACGGTAAATTTAGAACATTGATCCTTAATAAATTGATCCTTTTGGCCAATTATTTTTTTAGTTTCCACAATTATTTTCTCTAAACCTGTAACACGATGTACCAAATCAAGAATTTGGACATCCTTAGTTCTACACAATTCGTCGCTAGCTTTGAAGGAATCCTCCCACAAGGTAGATTGTTCTTTGAAATGTGTCATTTTATCAAATAAAGAAAAAACAAATCTACTATCAAAAGAATATTTGGCATGAATTAGGTCTTCATCACTCGTTAGTGAATGCTCCATATCATTGTTCACAAATTCCTCCCATTGATCTGCATTTTCATTTCCATGCATTCCAACCAAAGTTGTGATAGCAACATCTTCTTTGAGGTTGGCCACAGGTTCCATATTGTCCTCTAAAGGTTGGTCGATCTTCTTTTTCCAGTTGAGTCACCCATTGAAGCCTATTAGAGTATGACTGATCTCTCTAGTTTTGGATATGGTTGATAAAGAAATACAGGCTCAATCCGTGCTCAATCAATCACCAATAACCTTGTCGTAACTATAGCAAATGTATCGAAAATGCATGAGTTGACCCGCGCATTGAAAGCTGGCATTGGTTTGGCGGGTGTGCAAAGATAACCATATATCGTCGATATAGAGACGAAAGTTCCTCTAAAATTAAAAACATCGATATTGCCACAGTTTTTCCGCCATGATGAAAAAATGGAAGTATTAATCCATGAATGTTAAAAATGTGGAAATATTTCGTGGAAAAATCTTACCAAATGTATTAGTTTTCGATAGGTGGAGAGTGAGGGAGCGAGGGTGGGTGATATTGTTAAAGAGGCGAAGGAGAGGAGAGAGAGGGAGGTATAGAGAAGCAAACTAGGTGGGAGATATAGTGGAAGAGATGAAGGGGTAGAGAGAGTCATGAGAGAGATATTGGTGAGGGGGAGAGAGGTAAAGGGAGAGATATATGGATTAGAGAGAGGTTCAGAGTGGGAGAGATAGAAGGATTAGAGATAAAGGTGGAGAGTGGAAGGTGCAGAGAGAGAAAGAGAGGGAGAGAGAGAGTGCGGCGGTAGAAATAAAGATAGGGGAAGGAGATAGGGGAAGATTGACAATGAGATAGAGGGAGCAAGGGAACGATAGAGAGGGATGGGAAGAGAAAGGGAGAGAGAGAGGTGGAGAGTGATATGGAAAGGGTGGAAGTGGTAGATAAAGTTGAAGAGGGACGGGTAGAGTTGAATAGGGGGATAGTGGGAGAGAGAAGGTTTAAAGTTTATAGGAGGAAATGGGGGAAGAGAGAGAGAGAGAGAGAGAGAGAGAGAGAGAGATGAGTAGGGGGATAGAGAGAGAAGGTTTAAATTTTATAGGTGGAAATGGGGGGAGAGAGAGAGGTATTAAAGGAAATATATCAAATTGTTGTGTTGGCTTAAAATTTGTTAGATGGATTTACACAAATAAAGTGTTTTGTAATCTAACACTCATATAAATAAAGATGTGATCTCTCTATTTGGTATCCATCCAAGTAAGTATAGAGATATGAAAAGAGTTGAGAAAAAAATTCTGGGATCTAGAAGATGAGGACGCTTGGTACGCAAATATGAGTACACAGACATGATGGTGTAGTAGATGCACATATTCGATTGCGAACAATAAATGCAGTTGCAATAAAGTGTATGTGTGAGAATCACATCACAAAGATCCCAAATTGAAGGGAACTTAGATTGTTAAGACCACATGTAGTTGAAATATCGTAGATCGTAGAAGCCAGATATTACAAATATTGTAATATCTTATTTCAGGGAGGAAGGAAGGGGTAACAATAGAGAGTTACAGCTTCCTTCTAGTTGGTGCTGGTAAAGCAAGTGAAATGGATCTCACTGAGGATTGAAGTCTCCTCTTCTTTATTGGTTTCAGAACACAACAAGTAGGTGCTTGTGCAGAGGATTGGCATCCTCGTAGGTTGAAGCCTGCATATATCAAGTTGGTGCTTATGCAAAGAATTGGTGTTCTCACAGGTGGTTTTCTAATATCAACCAGATGATGCTCGCTTGTGGGATTGGTGTCTGAGTGAGTTGGTGTCACATTCTTGGAGATAGGTGTTTCCCATATATGTAATCAAATGATATATATATATATATATATATATATATATATATATATATATCATTTTCTTCAAACATTATGTGCACAATTTTTTCTTTCTGTTATGATTTAAAATGAAAATGACGCAAAATTTGAAATTTTGTATAATTTGCGCTTGATGTTGATTCACTCCCCTCTCAGTTCCAATAAGAATTCCAACATATTTATATTTAATATCCTACCTCAACCAGTTCAAGAGACCATTTAAACAACCCACCTTTTAGAATTCAATCCCTAATTGGCTTGAGTTCCAGGTGCAATTGGAATTAAATAGTCAAATTTGGATCCCCTACAATCCATATGAAGAATCCTTCTATCTGGCCCATTTTTTATCTAACTTAATCAAATTTATGAATTTTTTTACTAAATCATGGGTCAAGTTGAAGTTCATAGACTCAAAAGTAAAATTGGTAGAGGTGGAAATTATGAAAACTAACCTATCGACTTGCATTAAAGACTATACCTTGATCAGCATAATATTATAGCATGGGAGGAGTCCCATTGGAAAATCAAGAGTAGGGTCACATGGTTGGAAGCATGCAACAACAACATAATTCTTTTCACAATTATATACCAACCAAGAAATAATGTAACACTACACAAGGAATCAAATAGTGTAATGGAAATATGCAGTAATATCAAGTGATGCATGAAGATGAACATTTAGAAATATCAATATTTTAAATAGCAATATCAACTAAGGCATATAAATTGATGCATGAACATGCATTTAGTTGTAGTTAACCTCTATATGTGTTCCAAATCAATATTTTAAAGCAAAATTTACAGTAAGATTTAGAAATAACAAATCACATCTAACATGTTTCAAATAACCAAATCAAATACAAGTACAATCTCTATTTGTGGGCATCCATACCCAAGAATAGATTGATCTGGATAAAGAGTTATAACCATAATAGAGTCGCAACATTTAAGTATACGCACCAGTCATTTTTACAAATCGTTCCTTAAACATATTGGCCGAGAACCATTTTTTATTCAACAAAAAATACCGATGTAAAATAAAATACTTTCCAAGTAGAGGAGGTTGTGAATCCTACTCAGTAAACTAACCAACACATCTAAGTACGTACCCTATATGGGTTGCAATTATTAAAATCAACACTTATCTCTGTAGCGGCTATAAAATCCCTATTCTTCCATAGAATCTGAACTAAAGAAAATGGGAAACCAACTTAACCCTGAACCTATCAAGATTCTTACCCTATTATTGTTGAGCGACTCGGATGTACAGTCCACAAGCCAAGCTGCACCGGTAATTACATGCACAAACTTGATGGCGTTAGTATAATTGTAATGACCAGAAGTAAATTATATAATCTTCCTAATTAATAGAGGGAAGGGTAAATTCCTCAACTCTAGACAAAGAAGAAGGAGGCCTAAGAGGAGCTGACCTTGTCACCACTCTTTCCAGGCCAGGGACCTGCATTCACATGTAAAAAAAATTAGTTTCTTATTAATCTATTGAAAGGTAAATAAAATAAAAACAATTGCAATTTTTACCTACATTTCAAGGTTGTACCATAAGGGTGGAGCAAGTGTAATCCAAAGATTATGCATGTCCCTTCCTTCACCTACCAACAAATTGACAGAGTTAACATAAATCCCAAATAATAATAATCATAATGAATGAATTTGTTAAACTGTTCAACCGAAAAATAACTTACCCTTTGAAGTCAAGTAGAGGGCCAAGGGTCGACTCCTCTTAGCTTCCCTTTTTCCTCCTCTTCCTATACAACAACAAAAGAATTTAAATTAAACTTTGTAACCACTATTAAACCTTTATAAATGAATTTGTAGAGTAATTATGGAAGACATTTCTTCCTTACATGTTTAGAACTCGACAGGCTGCAAAGGCTCTGCTAAAACTCAAAATAAGGTGAATGACTTCCCTTATTGACCTCACAATGAACCAAGAAGGCTAAGGATGTAATGACGGGTACATTTAGCCATTAATCGACTAATAAAACCTCCAAGCAAACTCTAGAATACACACCAAAATAAAAACTCTCATTAACAAGCCACGAAGGGGAAGGACCATTGCAGCGTAGACATGGAGCGACTGAGCAACTTCAACAAAGCTCACACAGACCAAATGAATGCAGTAAAACCTTCACGACAGTTCATAAATCTCATTATAATCCTATGATAACCCTTTGATCCAAATCTTGATAAGTGGAGGGTTGAGATCCATCTACGACCACAATGCATGTGGTCAAGCCGTGTCATTGAATGTGTCTGGCTACGCTGTCAAATTGCAGCTAATGCCAAGGCATTAAAACTTTATTACAAGCCTTTAAAACTTATTTCACTAGCATCCACTTTTTCGTCCCTCCATCATACGCACATAATACATATCAAACATTATGTTATAAGCTATCACTTTTTGATGTGTAAATCCCACGGGATGGGGCCATCAAAACCATAATCTATGGCTTACATAATTACAAACTTCCCATTATAGTTTAACATATAATGAAGCCATTAAATATTCATGCAACCAACTTTTCCGAACAATGTCTTATGAGGGGTGGTTTTAACAACAAGGGTGATGTTTTAATGGTAGCTAGGGCTATGCATTAGTTTTAGGCTTAGGTCCTAAACTACCAAACCATTAATAATAAAATTAAGGACTAAAACCACCACCATTGCAAGGCTGCGACCCAGTCATCGCTACTTTGGAGACAACACCAATGGAGGACATAACATGGTGGTCAAACGTTAAATAAATTGAGTTAAACTCACATGCATATGAATTAAAATATGTGACGACGATTATAAATGTGTTACGACCAAAGGATTCATGTGGAGACATGATGGAAATAATAAATGATAAAACATTTTTTTATTATTATGGATTTTGTGGGTTTGTGACACTCAAGTGGTTGAGTGTTGTAAGTTGTGAGTAGAATGTCTTAGGGTCAAATCCCTGGGTGGCTATACATTGATATATAAGGGCCTCAATTGATGTCCCCATCGCGTTAGCTCTGTAATTGGGCAAACAAAGTTTCATTTGGAAACCTCCAGTACCTGGTAAAAATACTAGATACTTATCAAAAGTCGACGAGGATGGTGGTTGACCTAAAAAATCAAGTATAACACACAACAACATGCAAGAAGACTTTCTAATACAATCCAAAGAAAATAATCCCAGCCCCTGTAGCCCCTATTTCATAAGAGTTCAAATACCTTGGTTTTCAATTAAAACCAAATGTGTATTCTTTCCAAGACTGGTTGTGGCTTTACAAAAAGATTGACAACAAAATATCTATATGGGAAAATTGTTTCTTATCCAGGGGAGGGAGATTCATGTTACTTAAAGAGGGTCTACAGAGTATACCAGTCTATTGGGATTCAATTGCATACATCCCAAAAGGAATCCTGTGACAAAAATCAGAAAAAATGTATTTCCTTTTTGTGGACAACTAGCAAAAAAATAGAAGGAATTTCATTAGTAAAATGGACCACTATATCTCTCCCTAAATCCAAAGGAGGGTTGGGAATCAAGAATCCTGAATTGTTTTGCAAAGCGTTAGAAGAAAAATCCTTATGGAGAATGGTGGAGAATTCAGAATCACTGTGGGGAAGAACTATGAGAATAAAATATTGTCCACATGCCTCCATATAGGAATGGTTCAGAGAACCTGAAAAAACACACAAGAATGGGTCAATAGCATGGAAGGCCTTTGTTATAGCATTTCCAATAGTTGGGAATTGGTTAGCATGTCAAATTGGTAATAGAAGGAGCTTAAAATAGGTCAAGATGCGTGGGCAGGATCGTGAGAAATATACAATCTATCAAAGAAGCTCATATCACATCTCTTGGACAAAGAGATTACCACTCTGGCCGACACACTCTCTCAACTCTTGCAGACGTACAAAGGCACTATATGGAAAACTTCCCAAGAGATGGGATTATCTAGATATGAAGAAGCGGGATGGAGCTGGTACACAAACAATCTTGGGTCATGTTTGATACATCTGAGTGAAGAACATGATAAACTAATATGGACTTGAAATGGGAAGGATGGAAAATACTCAACAAAAATGGGATATGAAGCAGCGTTACAGTTAGATTAGGATGTAGCAGAGCAGTGGTGGTGGAATAAAATATGGAAAATTCTAGGACCTCTTAAAACAATTTTAACTCTTTGTTTGGCATTGAGCAATAAATTGTTGACATGGGAATCTCTACTAAAACGAGGTTTCAATGGGCCTGGAATTTTCTTACTTTGCAGAGCTGAAGGTGAAACGAACTCTCATCTTTTTTTTTCTTACACCTATGTAGGCACAGTTTGGAAACAAATTAGCAACGAACTGGATCCTTTTTCAAATCCAAATGAGGACTCCTCGCTTGAGCACAGATTTAAGAATTGGTGGAGCAATGACAGGGTACATACCCATGAATCTCTCCCCGCTCTCTTTGTTTTTACCATTTGGGAAACAAGGATTAGAGCGGTTTTCAAAAACAATTGGACCCTAACTGAAATAACCGTGAATGTGCTCATGCAGAAGTTATTGGAACATCAAGCAGACCCCAAATCCAAACCAAAGAGAGTGCTTATTACACCAAAGAGAGAAAAATCCATCCCATGGGGTTACTTTGATGGATCAAGTCAAGGAGAACCATTGCTTGGGGGTGCAGGAGGAATATTATACCACAATGAAACTACACAATTTGAGATCACCTTTGTGCTACGAGAAGCCACGAAGAGCATAGCTGAACTAGTAGCACTCTAGTCAGTTCTCAGGGTAGCTTTGGAAAAACAGGTTCAAAAAATACAACTATTTACCATGGATTGGGAAAATGGAAAAATCCAGATCAACACTCCCATCTCCAACATTTGCTGAAAACAATCACAAAGAAAATGGCCCAGCTTTTGAGTTAATTTCCTTCAAACATATTTATAGAGAACTAAATTTTGAAGCTGACAAGCTCTCTGAAATGGCCCTTGCTCTCCCTCGAGGCTTAATGGAGGTGAAGGAAATCATCAACAACCAAATTGTAAATCAATATGCATGTCAATAATAAAACATTGGACACAAACACATCAACAAAAAAGAATGTTTGAACATTTATATATAAAAGTGAGATTATTTTTAATAAATTTATACTTTTGTTTTAGCCCAAAAAAACAAAAAAAATATAAACTTATACTTCATATTTTATAGAACTATTTTATAATTTTATAATTTAAATGATGTGAGCTTATTTTTAATAAGCTTATACTTTTGTTTTAGTAAAAAAAGATCCTTTATATAATATTCAAGTGTAAAATCAAATCTTTTAATATATGTGATTAGCCATTTGTAACAAGTTTTTTTAAATATCCATTTTATATATATTTATCTTTATTATCATATTTTTAATGGTCGAAACTTTACTACCTAAGAATACATATACTGAGTTATAATTACTTAATTTTTGCATATTAACTTAATTATCTTAAGAGCACCTGTAGTGCATTAGAATCACTTAATTTTCTTTTGTATATTGGCCTCATTAACACATCAGTTGGAAGCCATTTCTAATAACCCCGTCCTCTTCCGTAAACATTGGGTGATACATGTGTCATGAATCATTATATTAATAACGGGTATATTATTATTTATTATATAATTGTAAAATACAATTTTTTTTAATTATTTATGTGTTTAAAAGAATTTGAATTATTGATTTTTTATTTACAATTTTTCATTTCAATTATTAATTACTAAATAATTATTTATAAAAATGATCAAATTTAATAAATTTGACCAAAGAAATTCTAAAACTCAGCAATTCGTTTTATTCAGCGAAATAGTTTATTTTTTTATTCAGCCGAATTGTTTATTCAAATTTGATTGGAGATTTATCGTGTGGTTCACTGAGGGATTTATTCTTGATATCTAACTTTAAATTTGGTTGAAGAATGGGTTTGGAAGGTAGCATGGACACTCTTTGGTCACTTAATTTTAATATTGAGAAAAGAATATCAAATATTTTATATCAAATTATTAATATTATTAAAATATCAAAGATATTAGAATATATACATAATACTAAAAATATTGGCGAGCAATATTTCTTATGCTATGCAGCATTTAATGCGACGGCGGTCGCACTGTCCGCCGTCGGATCGCTCTTTGGAACAGATCCGACGGCGGACAGTGCGACCGCCGTCGCATTAAATGCTGCATAGCATATGCAGTATTGTTCGCCAAAAATATTACCCACCCAAATTTGTATTCGAATTTAAACTTAATAATCATTCTTATAAGTGCATTTAGTGCATAATAAGTTTACAAGAGAAAAAAACAAAAACCATATAACTTTACCAATGGTCCCCATCGAATGTCCACCTTCCACCGATTGATTTTAAATGCCATTCATTGTCAACTAATTTTAGATGGACGTCACTCGATAAACGTCAGCAATATAGCCATTTATTGTCAACTAATTTTGAGATTGTTAGTAGATAGACGTCAAATTCCATCATTTAAATTTAAATGCCGTGGACCATCGAATGTCCACCCTCCCCCGATTGATTTTAAATGCCATTCATTGTCAACTAATTTTAGATAGACGTCACTCGATAAACGTCAGCAACAAAGCCATTTATTGTCAGCTAATGCCATCCACGGCGCTATCAATTATTTGAATCGTTTATCTTGTCCTTCTATGTACACACGTCCAAGACACCAACCGGAATTTTTTGGATTGATGGAAAGGAAAGAATTTCAGAGCAAATAACCATAAGTCTAGTCTGCTAGTAAGCTTGGTTCATCTTGAGGTTGATATCTTCAAAGGTTGAAAGATACTGAACACTTCATCTTGTAAAAGTTTTTAGATAAGTTATTTAAGTTGTTGTTGTTACTTTCTTCCTTATGAGTTAATTTTTACTTATTTTAATATGTATACTTTTATATTCTAAATTATGTTTTGCTAGAAAGAAAGTAATTTATTGTAATCACTCTATCTAGTTTGGTAATCTACAACTTGTTACAACAAAAGGTTTTTAAATTTCCTAGGTTAGATCATTTTTAGGGTTTGATAATTATTTCTTATTAAATTTTTAATTATTTGAGTAAAATTCTAGATATTCTAAATTATAAATAGGTAATTAGGATCTAATAATTATTTCTTTATTCATATTCTTGTTATCTAAGTATCATTTTAATGTAAAAGAGTGATTAGGGTTTGTTACTTATCCCTTATTTAATTTCTAAAATTATTTGAATAATTTCTCAGTATTTCAATATATTTATATATATGTGTGTGTGTGAGAGAGAGAGAGAAAGAGAGAGAGTTGGTTAGGGTTTAGATCTATTATGATTAAAGGACTATTTCAATGTTTTAAAAAATCTAGTAATAGATATCTCGTCATTAGAATCATGCCAAATATTTTAGTGTATATATATATATATATATATCTTAAAGGACTGTTTCAATGTTTTGAAAAATCTAGTAATAGATATCTTGTCATTAGAATCATGACAAATCTCTCTCTCTCTCTCTCTCTCTCTCTCTCTCTCTCTATATATATATATATATATATATCACTCTTGATACACTCTTGAAGTGGATCTAATTCGAGACTGGAAGTGTCATTAGCGGCCTCTTCAGATAGCCTGATTAAGAAATGTACCAAAAATTATGAATCTACGGGCATCATCTGAGCAAAGTTGTCGAAGTGCTCACTTTCTGTAGTACTACTATTAGTTGGCCAGTGATAGAAACAATCTATATCTGGACGCATCTATTTCATCAATTCAACTATGGACTTGAAACTCTTATCAATTTCGTACAGTTTCTGGGATATCCTAGCGGCAGCCTTCGCTTTGTACGTCTCCACCGTTGAAATCTTACGTTCCGGGCAAGAAGACTCAATATCTTTATCCAATGTGGAATGGTGGTAAGGCCCAATGGACACAAACTGCGGAATATAAGCCTCTCGTTTCATGTTCAACAGAGGCGTCGCCACGGCTAGTATGCTAGCATCGCGCAGGATGGCATCCTCGTTTGGTCGATGACTCTCATCATCGTGATTATAAATCATCTCATTGACTTGAACAGTCCACTCCCTCCAAAACACGAGATCATATCAGCTTCCGCCATTACTCTCCCCTCTACAGATTAACACAGCTCTACCTTGTGACCTTAATAAAAAGCAGCACCCCTAAAAGTCTTATATAGAGAGAAGACATAGCCATGTTTATTTTTAAATACATTTGTTTGTTTATGTATTTTTATTTATGTCTTATATAGAGAGAAGACACAACCAAATTGCATTAGAGCTTGCAGCTAAAGGCCATAAAGTCAAACATGAAACAAGATACTCTTTTGGAATGATGAGTATCCAAGAAGATGACCAAATTAGACCAAAATTCCTTTTTGGTCAAGAAATAGAAGAGCTTCATGAGTTAAGAAATACGGTCTTCTAGTTCAAACAAATGCCAAATTCCCTCCCAGATAAATATTTATCGGCATTCAGAATCCCAAAAAGAGAAAATATTGGATCCTCAAATCCATATGGCCAAAGTCATACTAATCCTTAGATAATAGGTCCTCCCCCTCGTTTTGATACTAAAATGTCAGATCTTCTTGACACTTATCCTTCATCAATACCTCGTTCCCTTAGTCTCGGGATAAATGGGATGAATAATTTAATCTCCCAAATGCCTGATCAACCTGTGTTGAACATACAATGTCAATCCCGCGCCCAAATTAGATCTGCCATCCAGCTTGTATCAAATTGGGTCTTGTACAAAAGAACATAGGACAATACAATAACTGACCAACAACTAGCAGTCCAGCTGGTTGCCGAATTTTCAAGGCTAGACTCATAATGGTGGCGCTGTATTCCCCAAGAATCCAGAGAAGAAATGTTGAATGCAGAAGATGTGGACCAACTAATTCTAACTGCCCTTGGTAAAGAATTCTATGGTTGCGATGAAAATGAAGATTATGAACATCTTGCATCTTTATTTGTCAGCCAGAATCTATGACCTAAATAAGAGTGAAGAATATTTTTGTTATATGCCAAAATTGTTGATTTCTTCTGGCAATGCTGATAAGCCCGCATATCTCAAACATTACTTGAGAAGCTTTCTTGGCCATGTTCCTGATGCTGTTGAACAACACCTTAAAGATAAAAACATCCCTCTGTCAGGTATTTCCCTTTCCCAATTGCATGGATCCATCATGGAAACTTGGAAAGAACATTTTCTGCAGAAAAGAGTGGCTAAATATTTCAAGCGACACTCTTCAATGTTTTCCCTGGGTTTTTGTAAAGATGTTGGGGGTGTGGTACCCACAACTGAGGACACTTTGGACGTGAATCATGTAGTTGTAAGAAGCAACAACAGCCCAAATATACTAGCGCACCTAGATTTCATCCAGACAAAGGCTATAAGCATAAAAAAGGCAAAATATTTCAAAAGAAAGCCTACTTTAAGAAAAGATCTAAACCTGCAAATAAAGAAAAATGTCTCATCTGCAGTAAAAAGGGTCATTGGGCTAACAAATGCCTAAATAAAAATAAAAAGCCTAGACTTGCTGCCATGTTTTCAAAAGACCTGGATCTAGCTTGGTGTGCAGCAAGAGACTACCCTGAAGGTGAAATCGTTTTCTTCCTAGAAGAAGGAGATTCCTCTGACTCTGATCCTTCCTTACATAAATTTTCTCCAAACTCATCTGACTCCTCTTCTTCTGATTCTGATGAAGAAGAAAATTTAGGAGGTTGCTTTGGTCCTCCTGATTTCAGTTTTTATATGTTCTATTTCAACCCGCCTAAGGTCTCCTCAGAATTTAGGATTGTTGAAATTGAGAAAGAATTGTCTGAGACCCCAGTCTATCAATATATGAAAAGGAAAGATATGAAAGATGAAAGAATAAAGCTTTTAACAAGAAGAAAATCAAACGAAAAAGTTTTAGAAGAAAAAGAGAAATCTGTCTCTCTAGAAATTAGCAAGAATCCAGCATTCTACCAGCCTGCTAAATTATACAAAGGCTATCCTGATCATCATGAGGATAGACAAAAGTTCAGAAAAGATAAAGAAAATCTACTAAGACTACAGATCAAAGATATGCACTATTCCCTAAAGAAGCTAGTAAAAGAAATAGAGGAATTGAAAAGAATGCTTGAAATAACAACAAGAGAAAGACGCTAGTCCTCTGATGAAGAAATGTGCAGAGCCTTTGCTGAAGCATTACAGTCACCAAAAGCTGCTGAAAGTCCAAAACATTCTTTGGCACACTACTGATTCAAGAACATAAGACTGTCATAATGATGAACCATCACTAGGATCTCTACGACTATTCGCTGGTCCTAAATATTTCATTAAAATAAAGTTTTGTCCATCTGAATTCAAATCTTCTGAGCTTGATTGTTTGATAGATTCAGGTTTCCAAATGAATTTGGCAAAAGGAAATGCTATACCATCTTTTTACTGGGAAAAAATAAACGAACATGGTGTAGCCATTGAAGGAACTCCTGTACAATTCAAAGGACAAGTTCCAAATTTTCCAATAAGCATCAATGGAATAAAAGAAGTTTTGCATCTCAATAGACTAGACGACCTAAAAGAAGATTGCATCATAGGATCACCCTTCTTGCATAAAGTCAGCCCCATTATAGTTGATGAGCCCAATATGAGTTTTTCTTGTACAATAAATGGTAGAAGAGTTTCCACCCCTCTATACTATTCTGCTTCTTACAAATGTAAGAATCTTGTTCCCCAATCCAACCCTACTCTCAGCCTTGCAGAACTATTCAAAATGGAAAGATGCATAGCCTATGCAGAAATGCACAAAGAATCTGCCCTCTCCGAAATTTCCTCTAAAATAGAGAAGGATTGCACCTCAGAGTCACCTAATGCATTTTGGACCAGGGAAAAATCCTTTATTTCCTTACCTTTTAACCCCCTAGAAAAACCAAAAGCTCAAAAATCCTTCGCTGCCCTTATGTCTCCCTCAGAAAGAGAATTATGTGCAAATGAAATCAAAGAACTCTTAGACAAAGGCCTTATAGAACCTTCTAATATCCCTTGGGCATGTCGAGCATTTTTTGTCAATAAACACTCTGAAATAAAAAGAGGAAAACCCAGACTGGTTGTGAATTTTAAACCCTTGAACAAGATCATTGAACCAGTCCGTTACCTTCTGCTTGATAAATCTAGTTTGTTGCAAAGGATAGCAGGATGCACCATTTTTAGCAAGTTTGACCTGAAGTCTGGTTTTTACCAGATTGGAATTGAAGCAAAATACAAGTACAAAACTGCCTTCCTTTTTCCTCATGGATAGTATCAGTGGAAGGTCCTTCCATTTGGCATTAACAATGCGCCATCAAAATTCCAAAAAAGAATGGAAGATATCTTCAGAGAAAATAAATGGGCATTAGTGTACATAGATGATATTCTTATTTGTTCATACAATTTGCAGGAACATTTGAAACATCTTCAAGAATTTTATTCTTTGGTTTTCAAATATGGATTGGTTTTGTCAAAATCCAAAATGGAAATTGGCAAAAAGGACATTGAATTTTTAGGATATAAAATAAGTAAAGGACAGGTGATCCTTCAAGAACATGTCTTGAAGGCTTTTGCTAACTTTCCTAATCATATCTTAGAAAAGGTTCAATTGCATATTCTTGGGAAGCCTAAATTATATTAGGCCATTCTACAAAGGATGGGTAGATGGCATTCATCTGCTGCGGCAATGACTAAAGAAAAATTCCCCAAGATGGAATAAAGATATGATGGATGCAGTAAAGCAAATCAAAGAAAAAGTAAAACAGCTTCCTCCACTCTCACTACCACAAGGCTCGGGTCAAATGGTTATTGAAACATATGCCTCCAATAAATCTTGGGAGGTATTCTCATAGAAAAACATGGTGATCAAGAAGAAATCTGCGGCTATGCTTCAGGAGCATTCAAAAATGTAGAAATCAATTATCCGTCAAGTCACAAGGAAATCCTCGCAGTCAAAAAAACTGTAAACCATTTCAAGCTTTATCTAAAACCTGTCAAGTTCATTATTAGAACAGATCTGAAAATAATGCCTGGTATATTCAAGAATGAAAATCTTATGGCAGAAAATAGTTCTAGGATTCTAAAATGGTTTATTTGGTTGCAAAACTTTGATTTTGAAATTGTATATAAACCAGTATTTTTGAATTGTGTTGTTGATTTGCTAGCCAGAGAAGAATTACAGGAGAAACCTAGCCTCAACATGTTTGGCTATGGAGCATCCAGCTCGTCAAACAAAAAATTTAAGCTTCCAATCTTGAATGATCCCTTGTCAAAAGAAGAAAGAGAAGATTTTTTGAATTGTGCCAGCAAAAAGGAAGCATATAAGTATCTTTCCCTCTCCTTGATCCAACAAGTAAATGCCTCTCCTCTGGAAATACAAATATTGGAGAGATGGGGAAAATAAGCCTTTAAAGGCTCAGAAAATGCCATGCACCAACTTCAGTAGCTTAATCACGTTTGGGTTGATAAAACTTATACAGATGGACAAGAATTGTATTATGTGGATATCGGTCCAGGATTTTTAACATGGAATAGTTATAACCTCATATTGCAGTTCTGCAGAGAACAGGGAGAAATAATAATTTGT